>PVKU01010162.1:0-54612 GCA_004027475.1 Anoura caudifer
GCACCTGGGGGCTGCCAGCCGCTGCTGCCTGCGAGCCCGGTCCGCACCTCCGCTTTTTCCTGCCGCGACTCCGCCCCTCTTACCGGTCTGGATGAATTGTTGTTGGACTTCCAAACAGTTTGATTTTCTGAGTTCTGGTTGTTTTCTTGTTTCTAAATCTTTGTTGTCCTTAATTTTGGTTGTGAGAAGAGGCACAGTGTGTCTGCCTACGCCTCCATCTTGGCCGGAAGTCGTTCTTGTTAATCTCTTATGGTGCCTGATTTATAAATTACACCTAATCATAGGTATGTATGCATAGGAAAAAACATAGCACCTATGGGGTTCATACTACCCACAGTTTTGGGCATCTACAGGGGATCTTACAGTGTATCCACCACACTGTAATTTGAATGACCCTTTGTTCTCTTCTACGACAAAAACATATTAAGATAGGTCCTTGAAGCAATTATTTCTATCATGCCTTGGTTAAGAGGCATGCCTTGTATTAAGAAGTCATCTTCCAGGCTAGATTTTTGTTTTTCAGATTTCACTGAGATTTGGTTGGTAATTTAAAGGCTCCAATAACATTTTTTTCCAGGTTATAATTTATCTTAGTTTTTGCATGTCATTGTTTTCACATAAAAACTTCTCAGGTTTGAGGTTTAAAAGTTTTCCTGAAACCCAGCAACTTATTGTCCAATGTAAATGATGATATCTGAGGTATGATGTATTTGCTGACAATTTGCCCCATTTTATTAGTTGATGTCTTTGTCCCCAGAATATTAAAACTGCCTAGGTACTAAAAATAAAACAAAGCGAAACACCAGTGACAGGAGACCACAGAAAAATATTCTGAAATGTAAAATACATAGCAGAGTTGTAGAATGTCTTTTCCAAAACACTTAGCCTAAGAGAACTATGTGGTAATACACCACAATACAGGAATTTGGACATTGATTCTGACAGATAAGCATGGTGATGACTGGGAGCTGTCTCCCCTTCTTACCTGGAAGCATGTACCTCCCCCCCCACCCCCATCTCAATGCAACTCCTGCTCTGGGCAGCTCTCTCCTGGACTCAGGACTGCAAAGTGGTGCGGGCCAGGTGCCTCTGCACAGTCCAGCAATCCTGGGTCAGCCATGATTTGTTCTGCAGGCCTCTTCCCATCAATGGCGACACTTCCATGACAAAACAAACAAAACTGGCTTTCCCTTGGTGCAGAAAGAGAAAGCTACGTATTTTTCCTGGTGGAAGAAATGAACAGAAAGCAAAGTTCTCTACGGAAGTGTTGACCCTGAAGCAGACAGTAAGAGTTTGGGGTGGAGTCAACAGTCTGATTTGACAATGGCTCTGGTCTAAATGGAAACAAGCAGCAATTCGCACACTTCTGACTGTGAAGTGCTAGGCAGGGTGAACAACAGGGCCATGACTGCAGACAACACATGCAAGAAATAGGTGACCACAGCGGAGCGGTTGGGCAGAGACCTGAGAGGTCCTGGGGACAAGGGTCTTTTTCCTGCCAACTTATGCTGGTGCACGATTATTTTAAGTCCTTCCAGAACGTTTGCCTCTTGCGTAACTTAGCAGAACTGCTATCACCCTTCAGCTGCATTCCTTGCCTTTCTGAGGGGAAGCAGGCCAGGGAATGCACTAGGAGCAAATGTTCAACAGAGACAACAACGGCTGTGTCAGAAGACACCGCAAAAGTAGGGCCAGAGTTTAACAATGACCAAAGACAGGCAGACTTGTAGTTTATGGTTGTACAGGTTTTGTGATCCTGAGGATTTAACCTTTTTCTTCTCAAATGCTAGAACATTATAAAGAAAAGATTGGGCCCTGGCTGGTGTGGCTCAGTGGATTGAGTGCCGGCCTGTGAACCAGATCACTGGTTCGATTTCCAGTCAAGGCACATGCCTAGGTTGTGGGCCAGTCCCTGGATGGGGGCGTGTGAGAGGGAACTGGTGGATTCTCTCACACACCAATGTTTCTCTCCCTCTCTTTCTCCCTCCCTTCTCTCTCTAAAAATAAGTATTTTTTTTTTTTTGAAGAAAAAAGACTGGAGCTAATGTTAACAGTCTAATAAAAGCTTGTGATATGGCATATTTCTTTTTCAGTCTTTATCATAAATGTTCTGTACTATGGTAGTTTTCATAGATTTAAGGGTTTCCAACCTTGGCATCAAGGGGCTTGGTATTTTGAGAGAATAGGAAACATGCCTCCAAGGTGTGCAAAGAGGCAGCTGTACCTGGAACAAAGCCCAACGGGGAGGAGCTGCCTCCACCATCAGCCCCTGAAAAAAGGGAAAAAACGAAACCACAGGCGGGACTCGAAGAGAAGAGGGAGGGAGTCTTAGTGGTGTTGGGAAGAAATGGCCTTTGGCTGTGCTGGAACGAGGAATGGTGGATTCTGGGGTGAGGAAGATAAAATTCATCTCCTAGACAGCAGAGGAGTGTCAGCCAAGAGCCGCAAGAGAGTGCCCATCAGGATGAGGCGTGGGAGCTGGCCCTTGGGCAGTGATCTGTAGGCTCTGTGGGACTTGCCACTGCCATTCCTGGACATCAGAAGTCACAGCTATTGTTACTGGATTTCATTAGTTAAACCAAATCTACAGCCTAAGGGTACCAGCATCCTCCCACAAGGCTATAATCGAGAGTGAATGAGCTACTATGTGTGAAGATGTTTGATACAGTATCTGACACAGAACAGCCACTCAAAAAAGATTTTACTTTCATGTCTCAGAAAATGACATTAAGGATACTTACAAGTAAATGCTGGGCATTCGATAGGCATATTGCAGTCCTGGATGGTTTGGCTCAGCGGACAGAGCGCAAGCCTGCAAACTGAAAGGTTGGCAGTTCAATTCTCAGTCAGGGCACATGCTTGGGTTGCAGGACAAGTCCCCAGCTGGAGGCGTTCAAAAGGCAACAGATAGATGTTTCTCTCACACATCAAAGTTTCTCTCCCTTTCTTCCTCCCTTTCCCTCTCTAATAAATAAATAAAATCCTTCAAGAAAAAAAAAAAAAAAAAACCAGAAACATTCAATAGGCATATTCCAGGTGGGGTTCCCACCAAGTAAAACATGATTTCCTCCTCTCCCACCAGGCAAACAAGATCCCTCAGGCCATAACATAGGGGACACTTTCTCCTCTCCTGCACTTTGGACCACCTGAGACCCAGGCCAGCTGCCTGAACTCTCCTTCCTTCTTTTGCAGAGGGTTCCAAGGAGGCTTTCTTCTCAATGGCAACTACCACTGGCCTCTCCTTTGGGCTTTTTATTCTCTAAAACAGAATTCTCTAGTCTCCAAATCCTGAGTCAACAAATAGAAACCCCTGTGGGCTCCTGCTCTCTGCATTCTCCTGAGTGTGAGGTTTCAGTGGAGACACCTCTTCCTCACTTTCAATACCAAAGGGATGGTGGATTTAGTGGAGTTTTCTTTGAAGGATTCCCTTTCATCATGGTTGTAAGTTGATTTAAAAATAAATGAAAATTATAGACAATAAAAGCACTTCCTTGCTTGTTACGTGAAGTGGGCTTTCCATTTTAATACAAGTCCCCAGCATGTTGATGTTTGTTGTATAGTAACTTCAGAAATTGTCCATCAACTTTGCAAAATTTTATGCATAACTGTAAAGATATCTCCTAGGGTTGAGTAGATTTAAAACAATATAATGACTTCCAGTGCCATCGGTAGGTAAGTTGAGGTCACAAAGATTTATAATTGAATGAGGGCCAGAGTACGTGCCACTGCAGGTATGAATACATTCCCCACCAACCACCCTGGCAGATTAATGACCAAGGGCGATTTTATTAAATTTTCATGTAAAAAGAAAAAATCTCCCTCAGGAATCTCCTCAAAGTTGCAGTTAAATTATGCAATAATTTAAATTTGCTGTAATAAATTTCATACCAATCATGAGTCTCTAGGATTAATAAAACCATACAAAGATATACTGTGCTGTAAGTAAGCTCTGGGACCTTCTGAAGAACTGAAGAGGCATTCTCAAAGACACAGGCAGGGTGGGTGGAGAGGGCAAAGAAGGTCCCGAGGGCTGGTCTGTTGCCACCACTCCCTGCTAGGGGCCAGGCAGTGCCAGCGTAGGGTGCCATGTTCCCTATTCCCAGGAAAACAGCAAAGAGAAGGTATGCTATAGCACCTGGGTTCAGAAGGCCGTGGGGAAATGGGATCGGGGCGGGGGGTTTGGTACAATTCCCCTTGGTTCTCAAGCAGGCCTAGGTAGGAGGAGGAGAGAGCTGAATGTGATCCCAGATTTATTTCATTATTACAATTTACTGCTCTCACACTCCACAGCACCCACAGAGCTTCAAGGGAAGAAAGAGTGAGAAAATAAGTAAAGCAATCTGTCCCCCTCAGTGGGACTCCTTCTCTTCCATCAGTGTCCAGGACATCCTGACCACGGATCTGCATGGACAGCCTGGGTAGATGCAGGTGGAAAAGAACAGAGGGAGCTGACTCGGTTGGCACCTTTGACTCTCCGACCTGTTTTATGTGACAGTGTTTTACAATGCTTATTTATACAGCAGCTAACTATTGAGGTGTAATTTCAAATGTACAGTTTGATGAGTTTTGGCATGTCTATCCTGTTGCCTAACCACCACCTCAATCAAATGTAGTACATTGTCATCATCCTAAAATGCTCCTCCTGGCCCTTTGCACCTCTGCACCCAGTCCTGTCCCCAAGCAACTGCTGATCTACCTTCTGTCATCACAGTAAAAATCTCACATAAATGAAATAATATGGCACAAAGATTTTTTCCTTTGTTTTTAAAGGAGGCTCCCTGCTTCCCTCAGTAGTCATCAGGGTCCTGACAACTCCACCTGTGTAGCTGCAAAAGCTCTCCAGTCCTGTTGACAGCTGACTATCTTGCCAGGTCAGTATTGGACTTTTACTGTGCACCAGAAAGTCGACGGAGTGGGTGTCTTGCATATTCGTTAGAACAGAGCAGCTAGAAGACTTTCCAGGACTATGAGTGTAACTTGGACAATTCTTCACTCTGCCTTTCAAGATCTTCCTGCCCAGCCAGGTGCAAGGAGAGAAAGAGGGTTGTATGGGTGCAGGAAACTCCGTCCAGACGCAGGTATCTCTTGATGGTGGAAAGAGGTGCTGAAAACCATGATAAAGTTTTAGATTGGAGTGTGTGTCTGGTGCAGACTGGAATAAAACCCCAGCACACAAGTTGGGTTAATATGTTTGATTTCCCCCTAATCCTGTATCAACTTAAATTCTCTTTGAAAAGTACTTTTTAAAAGACATCCTGGGTGAAGAGAGTGGGAGGAAATTTTTTCCTTAAGAATAAATCCATGAGGGGTCTTTGGGAGGTGAAGAGAAGGGTGATGTCATCTGAAAGACAGCACCTTGGCAGACAGGCCAGAAGCCAGGCTCAACCAAAGACAGGCCCCAAAGCCCCAAAGTCAGAGCACCGGGCTGGTCCTCAAAAAAAGAGTAAATCCCTCCCTGGGCTGAAATGGATACATGTAGGGGACCAGTTTGCTCTAGTCTGGCAAATGTGACTCAGCTCTGTATGGAAAACCTACAGAAGCAAAGTGGTAGGCAGGAGCCAGACCTTCAAACCGAGTTTTCCCGTGGAAATCAGGCCTAGAAAATGCATACAAACTGTTATGGCTTGCTCTTGCTAAAAATCCATCACCCTGGTCTAAAACAACAAATGTGTATTGTCTATCTTCACGGTAATTTCCAAAGACTGTGTGAATCTTCCCAAGGGCAGAGCTAATCAGCTCTCCTCCATTCCCCTCTGCATGTTATTTTCATTTCCTTGATTGCACCTAAAATGTAGACAATAATATTCTATGTAATAGATAATAAATGGTTCTCTGATGTAAGACCTGAGAAAAACAATAAAAGCCTGTCTAGGCAAGGGTCAAGGTGCTTTCCTCTTGAGAGAGTGGCCATGCCATCGTCCCCTTTTTCTCCACAGGATTGCTGTTGCCTGTGCATTTGCTCTCGTCTTCAGTCACAACAGGCGGACTCTGCTGGCCGGAGTCCGCCACAGATGCAACCTAGGGGCGAGGAACTACATGAAGGCCTAGAGAGAAGGAAAAAGAAGGGCCCTCAATAAAATAAGATTGCTCAAATTCTTACAGGTGTACCTTCTTCCAAGAGGTGTCAATAGAGAAAACCCGAAAGCAAGGATTTTGTTTTTTGTCTTTGTTTTAATATCCTCTAGGGAAGGGGATAGAAATCAGTATTTCTCATCTAAGCTATGTCAGGTATTGTGTTAAGTGCTTAATGTCCATGTTCTCATTAAAAAAAAATTATAAGCATTTCCCCTGTTTTTGAGAAAGAAGGAGCTGGCATGGAAATGCAAAGGGACTTTTTTATAAAAGTAAAAGTAGAAGAGCTTACTCTTCTTAAACAGAATGGAAACGCTAACAGTTTATCAGGCATGCTCTACTACTATGTGTTGGCCAAATCAATTCAATAGCATTCACCAATGAATGAGAGAATGTTTAGATCCGACTTGTGGAAGGTTGAACTTTTTTCTGAGTTATTATAAAAAAAAAGGGTGTCCAAGATTAGCCTAACCAGTCACTTCCGGAATCACGAAGACAGTCATGGTAAGCCAACTAAGACAAGAGATGTCTGAAAAAGTCAAAGGCATTCGTACATGAGGGGGAAAGGAGTAGGAAGTCAAGACATTTGTTAACGCTAATTTTAATGGGAAGTATAATTAATTGCAAAGGTTAGTGTCCATATACATAGACTAAACAATGTCATTTCCTATAGCTCACTATGTAAAATGTTTAGCCTCTTTGATCTCACCCTAATAGAAAAGTGATAGTTGTCTGTGGAGAGGACTGGGGCACTCCTGAGGTCTAAGACATAAAACTTCCCTCTGTATTTGGCTTCCACTTAAAGAGAATATTTCTTCTTTGGCACCTTCTTAACCTGATTCCAATCCCTGACTGATGTCAGCATTTCAGTGTATCACAGAAAAAAAGAGCACTGCACTCTCTCTTGGTTCTCTGTCTGAATCATTGGTCATGTACACAGTGAAGCTATTTCAATGTAAAAGTAAATACATTCCCCATCAAGCCCCCAATACGTTTAGTGCCCACATGGCACCATACACAGTTATTACAATATTACTGACTACATTCCCTATGCTGTACTTGACATCCCTGTGACTATTTTGTGACTACCAGTTTGTACTTCTTAATCCCTTCACCTTTCACCCAGCTCCTCAGGCCCCCTCCCATCCAGCAAATGTCAGTCTGATCTCTGTATCTATGATTCCTAACAATTATCTTTTAGATCTGTTAAAAATAAGACAATGAAAAGAATTGATTTACCTCCATTTACTCCTTTTCCTATTTCTTTATGTAGATCTGAGCTTCTGACCCGTATCATTTTCCTTCTGCCTGAAGGCTTTCTTCTAATCTTCCAGGATATGGACTATTGGCAATGAATTTCCCTCAATTTTTGTCTGAAAAAGTCTGTATTTCTCCTTAATTTCTGAAGGATTATTTTGTTGGATGCAGTTTTTCTTTCAACCCCATAAAGATTTTACGCCACTCTCTTCTTCCTTGTGTGCTTTCCAAGGACATGGTTGCTGTAATTCTTATCTTTGTTCCTCTAGAGCACAGGTGGCAAGCAGAAGGCCCTCGGGCCAAATCCCACCGTCCACCTTGTTTTATTGGGCCTGGCATCTTGTTTCTACCTGGTGGCAGTGCCAAGCTCCTTGCCCCTAGTTAAGGAGTAGTTACATTTATACAGTCCTAAAGTTACATTCGGCCCTTTGACAGCAACTGTGAGGCTGATGTGGTCCCGGGTGAAAATGAGTTTGATACCCCTGCTCTATAGGCAAGTTGTCCCCCCCACCACACCCTGCCTTTGGATTCTTCCTGCCTTCTCATCTTTGCTTTTCTACAGTTTGAACCAAGTAGATGTGGATTTTTAGGTACTTAACTTACATGGTGTTCTCTAAGATTCTTGGATTCATAGTTTAGTGTCTGTCAATTTTGAAAAATTACCAGATATTACTGCAAACATTTCTTCTCCATTCTCTCTATACTTTTTTTCTGGAATTCCAATCATGTACATGTTACAACTTTTATAATTGCTCCATAGTTCTTGGATGTTCTGTTCTGTTTTTCTTCTCTTTAAATTTTAATATGAGAAATTCCTACTGACCTACCAGCAAGCTCACAGGTTACTGTATTCCCTCTGCTGTGTCTAGTTCCCGGATGAGCCCATGGAAGACATTCTTTGTTACTACGTTGACTTCTAGCAGTTCCTTTTGATTCTTTCTTAGAGTTTCCATCTCTTTGTTTACATTATCCATGTTCATGAATAGTATCTACTTTTTTCATGAGACCCTTCCCCATTTTCATCATAGGTTATTTCTAATTACCTTTCTGATAATTACCATTATCAGTGTCATGTGACTCCAGTTCTGATGGTTGCTTGTTTCCAATGTCTGTGCTTTCCTTGCCTTTGGCACACTTGGAAATTTTTTTATTTGAAATCTGAGTATGTTTTATCAGGTAATAAAAACTGAGGTAAATAGGTCATTTTGTAAGGATTTGTGTTACTCTGGCTGGGGGTTGCTCTGTGTTCAGTGTTTGTTGCAGTTGTAAGTATCACAGGCTTCAAATTCTGGCACTGAAAACTAGGTTTATTTTTTCCTCTTCCCTTGATTTTGAGGCTTCTCTGAACTGATGTGTCTTGAAGCTCTCTCAGCCCTAATCCACATTCATTATTAACATAATAGGTCATGGGGAAGAGGTAATTCTGTAATTTTCTAATCAAGTCTCAGTATTTTAGTTGTCACATCTCAGGACATGGGTCAGGAGTGTTTCTGTCCCACACCCTGGCTGTGGAGCTCAGGTGGTTACAGCGTTGACCTGATATGCCAAGGTTGCAGGTTCTATCTCAGGTCAGGGCACGTACAAGAATCAGACAAGGAATGCATAAATAAGTGGAACAACAAACTGATGTTTCTCTCTCTCTCAAATATGTGTATAAAGTTTCTGTCTCTTCTCTCCTGGTATATAATTTTCCCTCTTCATTGCTCCCACTCCTTTCCTGGCTTTGCCATCTCAAAATTTTCCCTCAAAATCCCCTCCCCTGTTAACTATAAGCTTTATTTAATTTTACTTAGGTGAGACCGCAAGGCTGAAGCTGGCTGAAATGGAGCAGAGGTCTCTTCCTCAGATGGCACAATGTTTCAGAATTGCCTCCTCAGTCCTTTTCCTCGGACGTCAGGCCTTTAAGAGTCTCTGAGTGTTTCACAGGCTGTTCTTTCTCTACCCCTGACAATTCACTCGGGGTGTTTTTGGAATCCTTCTGAGAACCTGGTGGGGTCCCCTGAGGAAAATCTCTGAAAGTATGGGCCCTACACCCTGACTGTAGCCCCCAGTTTTTCACTGTAATGCTAGCCTGCAAGCAGCCTCCAGCAATTTGTCAAAATTATTATTTTTTTAATGTTTATATAAATGTTATATATAAATGTTTATATAATGTTAATTGATTTCAGAGAAAGAGGAAGGGAGACAGAGACAGAGAGAAACATCATTTTGTTGTTCAACTTATTTATGCATTCATTAATTGCTCTTGTTGTCTGACCAAGGACCAAACCCACAATCTCTGCTAGCTGGCCAAGGCCAATTTGTCACAATTATTGTTTCAGTATTCCAAAGAGCTCAACATTTAGCAGCTTCTGCTCCTGGTATCTTTCTGGTTGTGACCAATTCTCTAGATTTGGGGCAGGGGATGGGGGCAGTTTGTCCTGTGACCTCAGTTCTCTAATAGGTACAAGAAAGGTTTTTAATTTTCAGTCCTGCCAGCTTTTCCTTGTTACAAAATAACAACTTCCAAGCTCTTGACATGTCAGAGCAGAAACCATTGTGACATCAGCAATTTGGATCACCGTTGCCTCTTAATGTTTCAGCTAGGAAATGAAAAGGAAAGAGGAATATTTACTTTCTGGCTGTCACTAATTTTCATAGGCCCATTTGAAGAGATAAAACATTTGAGAACCACATGAAGAATATCTTTGAAGTGACTTTAGTAATTAAGCAAAGCAAAAAGAAATCTACTAACAGTAGGGTGACGTAATTATTTAGCATCTAAACTAGGGCATTTTTGAGAGTAAAAGGAAGAGCTTTCATTATTTACACGCAGAAAAGACACAAACCAGGACTCTCCCAGGCAAACTGGAATGTATGGGCAGCAGCTACTGATAGTCACAGTCATATCATTAAATTCAATAAAAGCTTGGAGGTTAGTTTAAAGTAACTTTTTTCTCTTCACTCTGATTTTTAAAAATTACCTCTATAGTTTTGTGCATCTCCTTGGATTTTTCAATACTGTGTACATGTATTTAAAAATAAAAAAAGTTATTATTATTCACTAGAAATCCTTTCCAACAAAAAAGTGTTTTATTGTTACTAAACTCTGTGCTCTAACCATTTTAAAATAAAAAATCCTAATGCTTCTCCAAAGCTATGTATGCCAATATTCTGAGATCTCTAGTCAGAATTAAAACAAAAGGAAGCCCTCCTGTAATTATGGAGTAGAACATCATTCCTATTAATTATGTCTTATAGCCATAGGGGGAAGTTAGTTAGCATCACATCCATTTAGGATCATGGAAAAACTATTTCTCTTCAATGTAATCATAGAATTTAGGAATTTCAAAGCTGAAAGGGAGTTCTGAGATCATTTAGTCTAAACCTTTACACAGCAGATATCTAAATCCCAGAGAGGTCAGATAACTTGCTCAAGGACAAATAGGAGAGAACAGGAACTGGAACTTACATCTTCCCATACCAAGTCCGGTCTCCTTTTCAAGTCCACATTGTGCAGATGTTTATATAGATAACATGTATAATATATTCTTTATTATGTTATATAAGTATATGTGTATTATAGATGCATATACATATATCTGTGTATTATATGTAACATATGTATATAAATTGTCAACAAATATTTCGACTTTCATTCTGTCAAAATGATTTATCAGAATCTTTGTAGCACATCTTCCCCTTCATTCATCGATTTCATAGGCCACCACTTGGTAATACTCTTCTGTAAAAAATGTATAGTGAAAATACTTAACATGAGATCTCTGCTGATGCCATCAGAGGCTCCAACGTGGGGAGGACCAACTTGTCACTAAGGTAGCTGTATCAAAGAATATACTCCTCACTCCTAATTGTGATCTAGTTTAGAAGACAAGACTTCCCTTTGTTCTTAATGTCTTACAGAGATTTTTCTTCAGCTTTTTATAGCAGCTTCTCTTTTCACTGTGATTCAGGTGTTTGGGCAAAGCTATGTAGTTGACAAACTTAGAAACAAATTCTGTGCTATATTTACAAATAATTTTCCTCTGGCACTGGCTCCTTGGAACTGGATGAAATTCATAGAGTTCTCTTTTCCCCCTTAGAAGTACATGTCAGTAGTTCATGAAAATAAATTACTGGAAGGGCCACACCTGTCTGAATCCTACTTAAGACCCTGCTTCTCACTGAGAAGTGTGTATGTTTGCCTACCTGGAGACTAAGATAGAGTAGGGGCAGTGGTTAGGGACTGGTGCTCAGGGAGAACTAAAAGGCATACCCCTAACTGGGGATCTGGCCCAGGACCCAGGCATATGCCCTAACCAGGAACTGAACCAGTAACCCTTTGCTTTGCGAAACAATGCCCAAACTACTGAGCCACACTGGCAGGGCTTTATATCCATTTTATCCAGCAATCTACCAAGTACCTCCATGAGGATGTCACACAGCCACTTCAACTGTGTCAAAGCATCCTGCTAAACCTTCTCTAGTGTTCGCTGTGTCTGTCAGCTATCCAATGCTCAAACAGAGCATCACTCTTTGTTTACCCTTGTTCCTCCTGTTGAACTATTTGCAAATACAGGGAGGGACAAAAGTTAGGTTTACCTCTTTCTTATAGAAAATAATACAATAATTAATAAATAATACAAGAGTAAACTGTTTTGAGTACTTAAAATTGCAAACCCACTTTTGCCCGACCCTGCATAGTAGATTCGACCTTCTGAAAACTTCTTGTAGCGATAGAACTTTTCCATCCTGATTCCTACAACAATCACATGTGTACAATACCTAGAGGAAACCTACGTGGATTCCTCCCCACTCCACTACTTCTTGGTCTGGTATCTTCTATCTCAGGCTAGGATAATTGGGCATCTGCCTTGTTCTTTACAAAGAGTAGCCCTTCCACTGGGCATTATATAGGGGCTTTACATAGGAAGACATCCTTTAGGGCTTTCCTGAAGGAAGAAAATGGCTAAAGCAGCATCTCTTTAAAGGAATTTAAGGGCCTTTTATGGAGCCACGGCACGTGAGAACATGATGGTCTTCTAGTACAATAGTTGAGGTTCAAAGAGATCCTCCATCCTATAAAGTCCTAGTAAGTGGTGTATACTCTATTTAATAAAGCAGGGGTAAGGATAACACATCTTGGAAGAGTTCCATGGAGAAAGGATAAAAAACTTTAGAAATTAAAGGATTAAACTTTAGTTGCCTATACAACTATTTTTCAGAAGGCAACATTACTTGAGGTGTTTCTGAAACTTAAAAATCACAAAGTGACACAGATCCCAGCTCCTGGGACCTGCGGCATTGTGGATGAGACATGAGACAAATTCACACGGACTACCAAGTCCTGTGGAGGAAAAGGGACTCTCTAAGGGAGAGAAAAAGTCTCAGAGGGCCTCAGCCACCTTCTCAAGAGGAGAGTGCCCTCCCCGCCCCCCTTGCCTTGACAGGCTTTTATTGGGTTTCAATTTGCACAGGAATAAAGCTCATCAATCAGTCAGGCAGAAATGATTAAACAATAGTTAATATTCAAAGAACTCTGAGGGCTTATTCTGAGTCAGGGTCAGATACCTGAAGGGCCATAAAACTTTGGGAAACAAACTCACTTCCTGCTTGGACCCTTATCATTTAAATTGAGGATATTAGCAAAGCAGGTTTCACTGGATTTTATACATTCCTTCTTAGGCCTGATCCCCTAGGCACCCACCCTCCAGCACTGTTTTCCGGCTCAGGCAGAAGGCAGGCAGCCAAGAGATTAGGAGACTTCTTGCAGACAGAATGAGGACTCAGGCTATGTCGAAGCCAAGGGCAAAGGTCCATCGCCCTTTTCTATAGCCTCCCCAAGTCCTTCCCTGGGGGCACCCATGATCGTGCCTTTCTTAGGTCATCCCTCCCTTGAGGAATCTTACCCATCATTGGCTAACCAATCGTGCACTGGGGGCCAGACAGCGTGAAGTAAAAGCAGAGGCAGTGGCCCTGCCAGGGAGGTAAGCTTTGTCTCCTCAGTGGCTTATGGTCCAAGGTCTCTCACTCAGTCTTAGCCATGGTGGGGTTACAGCTCCTGAAACCAGGCAGGGTGGTTCCCAACAACAAAGGATGAGAAACAAACGTTTGATTCTCCTCAGCAGCTGCCCCAACTTAGCAAACACTTATGTCCTGTCTCTCATAAGGCGCCTGCCTCTCCTCAGATTTTAGGCTACTTGGCCACTTTAAGACCTCAGCTCCCAGAAGAGCTCAAGAAAAATCATAAACTTGAGGTTTGCTCAGCTTTTGTTATTGTCATAAAGGAGTGACTTTCTTGTTCTACACACCCTAAGCAGAAACTAGTAAGTCTTTATCAAATAAGTACAAATGGAAAAATGGCACCGATTTAAATATTTAAGATCATTTTAGCACCCATGAAAAAAGATGAGCCAAGCATGGATGCAAAAGAGAGAGCAGAGAGACCAGCCTAAGTAGGAAACCAAGGTGGACAATATGATCTAGCAATCCCACTTCTGGAAACTTATCCCAAAGAACAGAGGTTTTTGGCTCTTAGAGATTTGCAGACTTATGTTCATAGTAGCACTATTCACAATTGCCAAGATGGAACCTCAATGTCTATTAATACATATTTTATTTTATTAATTGTACTTATTTTTAGAGAGGAGGAGTGGAGAGAGGGAGAGAAACATTAATGTGTGGTTGCCTCTTGTGCCCCCCTACTGGGGACCTGGCCCACAACCAAGGCATGTACCCTGAGTGGGAATCGAACCAGTGACCCTTTGGTTCACAGGCCGGCACTCAATCCGCTGAGCCGTACCAGTCAGGGCCGATTAATAGATGAGTGAGTTTGTTTTGTATGATGAAGTTTCTGGAGATCTGCTTCACAACAATGTGCATGGCACTGTACTACACATCTAAAAAGATGTTAAACTGTATGCTAAGGATTTTTAAAAAAATGTTACACTGGCATGGATTTGTAGCTGTTGTTCATTGTAGTGGTAGCTGTAAATAAATTAAAGTCCCCCATCAAGACAAAGATTGAACTAATAAAAAAAAAAAAGATCCAATAATATGATGCTTACAAGACATGCACTTGAATCTAAGGACACAAAGTCTGAAAAAGGTTAAGCCATGCTACACTTAAGGATGGGAATACCTTGAGAAATGGGTCATTAGGAGATTTTGTCTTAGTACAAACATCAGAGTGCACTTACAGGGATACCTACTATACACCTAACCTATATAATATAGCCTGCTGCTCCTAGGCTATAAGCCTGTACTGCATGTTACTGCACTGTATATTGTAGGCAATTGTAATACAATGGTTAGCTATTCATATCAAAACATAGAAAATGAACAGTAAAAATACAGGGTAAGAGATACAAATGGTACATCCATGGAGCTTACAGGACTGCAAGTTGCTCTGGAATGAGTCAGTGAGTGGTGAGCGGATGTGAAGGCCTAGGGTTACTTTACACTACTATACTCTTTACAAACACTGTACACCTACAGTCCCAGACACAAATGAAAAGTTTTACATGCCCTTGAGATACTTAAGTATCATCCTGCATGAGAACTGAGACTCAGGGAAGTTCAGTATCTTATCAAGCCCACACATATAAGTTTGGTGCAGATCTGACTGCATGACCAGGAGCAACTACTTCTACACACTCTTGCCTGTTCACATCCGCATAGTCTGCACATTCACACTTAGGGATGTCAAGTGAAGAAACCTGATCCAGCAACGCACAGCCATGGTAGTTTGTTTCCTTATGCTTAGCTCATTTCTAAAACAGCAGTATTTAGTCCAAAAGGAGTAAGGTTAAGGAAGGTTAAGGAAGAGGCCTCCCATTTCAACCTTCCCGTACTTCCCTAATCCAGACAAGCTGACCCAACATTCAGAATCATTGCCATCACTGCAACTGTTGAACTTATCTTTAGTTCATTCCTAACAATATTCGAAGGTCCTGCAGGGCTTTTATTTCCAAGTATGTATTTCTTATGTTTAAGAAATTGAAAATAGCTATTCCCAAAAATTTAAGTGCTGCATTACAGGCTAAGCATTGCCTTGAAATACAACCCCAACTATGAGTGGAAAAATTTGCAATCATTGATGCAGTCACTTCAGCAATTATCAGTTAAAATTCAGAACTATATGAAAGCCATAAAGCTGTTCTTTCAGTACCTTGATTTACTGAAGAATTTTCACAATAACCTATTTAGTGATAACTGCCTTTAATGTTTTCACAGAATTTGGTTTTTCCACAAACTTTCAGGAAAATTGACCAAATTCCAAAGACTTCTAATGTTGCCATAAACTTTGTTCATTAAAACAAGTCTGTAGGTACTTCTCTTGTGGCCACACTTTACCAAGTGCTTGCTTTGAAATCTTTATGCTCAAAATTGGGCTAGAAACATTAGTAGTCCCACTACCTTTGATTAGTAATCCCTTCACCTCTTCTGGAATTTAACCAAAAACCCCCAACAACTTCCTTAAGAAATAACAATCACTGCTGGCCTCAGATATCTAATATTGTGTAATTCTTTAACTGTTATGTTTACAGCCCTGTTTACTGAACCACCAATGAAATCTTTAGTTATTACTATTTCCCAAGCTAATTAAAGTATTTGGTATAATGCTATTATAATTGCTACCCTAAAAATTTATTATATAATTCAAATTTGCATTTAAAAAATCCACAGGTTGCAGGTTTGATTCCTGGTCAGGGCACATACCAAGGTTGGGGGTTCCATCCCCAGCCAGGATGTGTACGGGTGTAAATGCTGATGTTTCTCTTTCTCCCTTCCTCTCTAGAAAAGGCACCAATCTCGGAACTAATTCAGAGTAGCAAATGTGAGAGCATTTCTCAAGGGAGTATTAGTAAAAACGTTTATATATGTTGTCAGAAATATTTCTGGAAATTTCCTCTAACAGAAGATAGGAAACAGAAAATATTATTTAGAAAGATATCCTATAATATGTTCTAACAACAAAATTTCAAATACTTTTAACACCAAGAGATCGATTCTCATCCTACAAACCCATTTAAAATCTCTGCTATGCTACTAACAAGCTCTAGGACATTGACCAAGTTAAGTATCAAAGCCAGTTTCTGGATCTACACAATGAGAACAGAATTCAAGAAAATAAAGCATGTAAACACAAAGTCTAATAGTTAAACAATGTTACCTATTATTATGCCAATAGGGGTTTGACTTATATACTTTTCAGTCCTGAAGTTAACATAAATAAAATTCAATTGTCCATGATTCCAAGTATAAACTGGTTTAGCTGACTCTAGGAAAAATAATGAAAAATGAAAACTGGGTAGACCACCATAGCACACCCATCTAACTCTGATATTCTACTCGGAAAGTAGAGTAAGTCCATGGTACAACTCTATAGTCCTAAAAGCTGCCAGTTATCACAAATAACAGTCAACAAAATTTAACAACTGATAGTCAATTTATTAAAAAGAATGATTTAGGCATCTGCAATGGTGACTTCAACCTCAACTCCTGGCTCAATACTGATAGAAGTAATCTGCTTAACAATCTCAGAAGGGCTGTGCAAGTCAATGAGTCGCTTGTGGATCCTCATCTGAAATCGGTCCCAAGTCTTAGAACCCTCCCCGCAGGGAGTTTTTCTTGTAGTGATTCTCAGTGTCTGCAACAAAAGACAAAGAAAACCAAGCATTTATGGTTTTATGCTCATCTCTAGGACATCTGGGAACTATTACTCTTAAGTACTCCATCTGAAAATTTCCCAGGGCATCATTCTGCTTCACATAAATAAGTCTGCAGACACTAACAATTTGTAACAGCCAAGTCTGTTTTCACTCAGCCATCCTTGCAGCTGGTGGCTATAGAACACACCACACCAAACAAACAGCAGCAAAAAGGCTTCAACCTTTGAGTCTTAAAACATGCTTACTTAATATGGACCAACATCTTCCAACAATATTTACTTGGGTTTGTATTGTTAGCACCAGCATATAAAACGTATGGCAGCCAAACCTTATAAAAACTAAACGTTCAGACTTATGCAACAAAAATCCTACTTCCTGCCACGCTGATTTCCTTTACCTTGGTAGGCATCCGAACTGGTCCTTTCACTTTGAGATTCTTTTCCTTTGCGCCTCTGATCAAATCAGCACACACTACAGAAAAATAAAAATATCTTTCAGTTCTTTCAAAACCATCAAAGCACGTTTAAGAAATTTTAACCGCTGGCTCAGAATAGCGTATAAAAACTATCACAGTAATTCAACAAGTAGTAATCTCCTCATTGCCAACTACGATATAAAAGATACACTAAAAACATCAAATGTAGATCGTTCTTTCCAAAGTAAGCAACTTGTCAGTTTACTTGTCTATGAGTCAATCTTGTATAGACTCGTTGCCCTTTCGGCCCAACAGTCTCACCCCTGAAACTGCTGTACTGACCCTTTTCCAAAGACTTTACGTTCCGGCTGGTTAGAGTAATTCTAATTCGGTGAATCGCCACCTCTGGTTCCACGGGTGTCTTCCCGGTATCTTTAAAAGCCTATCACACAAGTGAGAAAAACACCTACATTTTAGAAGCGTCAGTCTATTCTGCAGACGTGCGTTACCAAAACCTTCCCGCGTTCCTCCGCCATTTCAAGAGCTCCCAGACTAGTGCGTCTCTCTTACTCACCGCCTCCCCACAACCCAGCGTCCGTCCCCAGAAGAGAGCGCGAGACACGGGACCGAGTCCCAGCACCGCCACAACAACGCGGCGCCGCGCTCCACCTACCATTGCAGCGGCGCGGCTTCCTGACCGACTTGTTCCTCGGCGAGAGCGAACAGCGGTGAGCCAGGAGCAGGAGAGGGCCGAAAAGCTGAGAAATGCAGTTGTAACTGCGACTTCCTCGAAAAGAAAGGCACGCGGCCAGGGTGGCTCTTATATAGCTGCCCTCGCGTCTGTATCCGGGTCCCCAGCGTCTCTCCCCGATGCCCCGGAAGAGGAATTGCTTCATTGGCTCTAGTGGCCCTAGATGCGGCTGCGCAAACCGAGGCTGGAGGTCCCGGGAGTTGGCGGGAAAGGCGCGGGTTCTAGCGCCGCCTGTCGTTCGGGCGGATTCAGAGCCCTTTAAGTAGGAGCCCTGCACGCGCAGTCGCCAGGATCCTCTGGCTGTCCGTCAAGCAAAGAAGAGGGAGAATGCGACCTGGCCTAAAATCTGAGAAACTCCTCTGTCTAGCGAGCTTGCCTTCGGCTTCTTCAGAATCAAAACGATGTGGTTTTTACAGTGCAAAATTTACTTCCTATGCAAACCGAGTCACTCATTCATTGAGCAAGCGGGTCACTTTTCTGAGTTTAATTAACGTTGGTGTTAGGAAAAATGATTCAGGTAACCTGGACATGCTATTTTTTTAAATTAATAGGTAGTTATTTTTCATAGTCTAAAATATCCTTTTGTGATATTCAGCTCTGGCTTCCCAGACTTTTAGAAGCCCTTGCATCTGCTTCTAGAAAGCACTTGATCCTGGATTCTTCTCTCCCAGGAAAGTGAGGGCAAAAATGTCAGGCTGCAGGGATTATCTTGGAGCATGTTGTACATCTCGAGGCCCAGCATGGACACCCAGACTATCTACATAATTCTAAAACATATTATCTCTTCTCTCTTCCACTGAAGAAATGTTGAAAAGGACCCTTCAAGGGTACTTTTCCTAATAATGAGCATCTATCCGTAACCAAATATGGGACAACAGTGGAAAAACGAAGAGTAGTCCACTGACCTAGGTAGCCAGGAGAGAGAGTGTAGTTGGCGACGTATATACATAAACACAGAGGGCTGGTTAAATAGAACAAAATACAGGGCAGAAGGAAGAGTAAATAACCTCATCATATTACATATGAACCTCTGAGTGCAGAAGAGTTATTGCTCAGACACAAGGAATTGGTGAATGACAGAGCTCTAGCCCCTCTAATTAAGACTCTTTCTTGGAACTTTCTCTTCTGTTCCTTGGAAGGAAATTATATTTGAAACTCTTATCAAATAATAGTATTGACTTACTTGGTGGCAACTGACTATCTTTGCCTTAAAAAAAGAATATATACTTGATCTTGCTGCCCTTTAACAATGCATTTATGTGCAAATTTTTGGGTATTGTCCAGTTGAGTTATTTTAAAATGTCATCAGTTGCCCTGGCTGGGTGGCTCGGTTGGAGCATCGTACCGTACACCAAAAGGTTGCAGTTTCGATCCCTTGTCAGGGCACATGCCTAGGTTTCAGATTCTATCCCTTGCATTCAGGAGACAACTAATCAATGTTTCTCTCTTTCTCTTTCTCCCTCTCCCCCCTCCCTCTCTCCCCCTCCCTCTATCCCTTCCTCTCTCTAAAATCAATAAATATATCCTTGGGTGAGGATTTAAAAAAATTATGAAAAGAATGTCATCCATTGGCTATAAATGCTATATTAGTAGAATTTACAACAGAAAATCTAAATACCTGCATTCTTGCTTTACTAGCTGTAACCAAAATGAGACTTCATAATTTAGGTCTTTAACTTAGCAGTATTGTTATCAACAAACAAAAGTCCAATTTCCTAGTCTCCCTGGGATGTGCCCAACCAGCATTGCATTAGTATCAAAAATGGCTGTGCATTTTCAGACAGCTTACAGCAGCATCCATGTTTTACTAATACTTGAAGAACAACCAGAAATTCAGTGATGGAGTGTTTGAAAAGTACATTGACAATTTGTTTCAGTAACAGATCTGGTACATCTATTTTTAGGCTTGCATTCTCCTTCTAGTACTTGAGGAAATGGTGAACAAATTAACTTTCTTAACCATAGAAAAAGAATTTCAGTATAGACAAAAGGCATAATGTGGTCAGTCATGCATGAGAAAAATTGTTGATGTGACTGGAACTAAGGAAATAGCTGGTTAAGATAATATGAGACAAATGTAATGAAAAACTTCACTATTTTTAAGTTGATACGGTTCAGTTTTAAACATTTTGTTATATTTATCTCTTGAAAGTTAACTGTTGCTACAATCCCCAAATTTTAATTTAAAATGTAATGTTTTAATACTAGAAGATATTCATTGAAGGAAATGTAGAATTTAACAGTAAGGACAAAAGAAGAAAATACAATGCCACCATTCAGAGAAAAGCCACTGTTTACACCTTCAGATGTCTGTATATCTTTCCAAAAAGTGGGATTATAGCCCTGGCTAGGTGGCTCAGGTGGTTGGAACTTCATCCTATGCACCAAAGGGTTGTGGGTTTGATTCCTACTCAAGTCAGGGCACATACCCGGGTTTCGGGTTTGATCTCTGGTGGGGGTATTTACGAGAGGCAAGAAATCGATGTCTCTCTCTCTCTCTCTCTCTCTCTCATTCTTCCACTCTCTCTAAAGATCAATAAACATATCTTCAGGTGAGGTTTAAAGATAGATAGATAGATAGATAGATAGATAAATAAATAGCTTATATTCTATACACAGTTTGGTAAGCTGCTTTATTCACAAAATATTTTGTTACAATAAATATACTTGTACAACATCCCCTTTAATGACTGCATTGTATGAATGGTTCTGTCATACTTATATAATCAGTCCTCTATTTTTAGACATTTAAGGTGTTTTTCCATTTTTTACTCCTGCAAACAGTACCATGAAGTACATGCTTCTAGACCAGGGTTTCTCAGTCTCAGCACAATTGACATTTTCGGCAAGCTGATTCCTGTTT
Source organism: Anoura caudifer (assembly GCA_004027475.1). NCBI lineage: Eukaryota > Metazoa > Chordata > Mammalia > Chiroptera > Phyllostomidae > Anoura > Anoura caudifer. Next base: position 21,012 of record PVKU01010162.1, read on the forward strand.
TGCAGGGGGCTATCCTGTGCATTGTAGCATGTTAATGGCATTTCTGGCCTTCACCCACTAGATACCTGTAGCAACCTCTTCCCTCCAGTTGTGACAATCAAACAGGTCTCCAAAATTCTCAGCCCCCACCATGTGAACCACTGCTATAGATGAATCTTTTAGCTCATTTTTAATGCCTTAGATCACTATTCTCTGGTAGCTTAATCAAAGAAGAGGCATATTTTAAATACTTTAGCATCAGGTAAATTGCCCTACGGGAAGGTTATACCCAAATAGATACTTCTTCCAGCAGTATAATGAAAATTGTAGTGTGAAAAATAGAATTAAATATTTGTTTCTTTTTAAAATTTAAAAATATTCTTAAGACCATTACAAACTTTGTTTTAAATATCTCTAGCCATAAGCTTCCTTTACTTGTTTTTGTAGTTCTTTTAAAACTGTCTTGTAAAGACTTTTACTGCAGTTTTTTGTGTCTTTCTGTGGACAGCCACCTACTGGTCTTTTGCCTCAATGACAGTGTCATTGTGCTATTTCCAAAAGGAAATTAGTGAAAAACTAATTTAGGGTACACATGTGTACATTTATGAATAAAATTATAAAGGCAAAATGTCAAATGAATGTGGGTAAGTCTGTGTAGACACTTTTATTTGCTAAATTTTTAATCTAAATAAATTAATGTTAAAATGTTGAAGTCTGAAATTAAGAAAAGCCAGACAGTTTAAAACTTTTCCTTGTGGTTACTCATGTAATATTGGTAAAAGAGTGAGATGTGAAGGCAATTCCTTGTGGTTTACTAGGGTTACATGTGAGGACTTAGAACAGTACTGGGCGTAAGGCAGTAGCCAGCATTATTGGAAGTACATTATCTGTATAGTGTTGATTTGGTTTTTTGATTTGTTTGTTTTTGTTTGTTTGTTGGTGAAGACGAAAGGAACTATTTATTCAAAAGTTATACAGACTCAGAGTTATGACTTACTGTCTTCATTAGAATCCCAAAGTCCCTTAAAATACCAACAAACATACACAGTCTTTCCTCCCCCCCTTTGCCCATTCCAGGGTACTGTATCTCAGGAAAAGAAATAGAAGTCCATGGCTCAGATAGCCCCCCGGTTCCTCCCAGTAATCCATGCTTGGCTGGCAGGCCTCCCGAGGTTCCCAGCACCATCAGCTCTGTCGCCACTGCGATCTCCAGTTCTTATTCCAAAACCACGTGGCACCTTCTCATGGCCCCCCAGCAAGTCCTTTCACCCCTTTCCTTCCTGCAGCGTCTCTTTTGCATTCTTCCAAACAGCTAATAGAGAGCTCGGCATCACTGCTACATCTTGCTTTCCAACTTCCTAAGCTTTTACAACTTCCAGCTCCCAAAGGGAGCACCCAAAGCTGCGTGGTTCCCTTCTGCATGGCTGCCTTGCCTAGGTTTAAATCCCAGTGCCAGCCTTCTCTGCATCCCCATTTATGACTCCTCCCACAATTGGCTACACCTGCCAGCATTCCCATATTTTTCTAGCTTTTGGAACTGGCATAGTAAGTCCAGGCAGGTGTGGCCTGTGGTATGAAGCGAGTCATCTGCAAGCTGTCAAGCAAGTGATATAACCAGGGGGAGTTGTCCCCGAAGTTATATCCTGGGTGGAAGTCACCCCCATCTCCCTGGTTCAAAGCATAGCCACAGCCACTTAACATATATATGAAACCAGTCAAAAGTTATAGATATGTTAAATGACTGTCCTAGAGGTTATTTGCAAAACTGTTGATACGCAAAATAACTCAATGGCCCTGCTCCATGTGTTCCATCCCTGAGTTCAGACTTGTGGGGATGAGGACATCCTATATTTTTAATATTTCCTGGACACCCTGAATTCTGGACCCCATTACAAATCTCTCTTTGGGGGACCCCCTGGCTGCACCCTGTTACAAATCCCCTCTTTCAGATATACAACCCTTTATAGTCACATGAAGGACAATGGGCAAAGGTCTCATCTTTTTGTAGCTACTTCTGGCTGGACATGGATGTCATCCTACCTACCCGTGGGTCAGGGGTGCCCTGAGAGAATAGGGGGCAGCATAGAGGGCATCCTTCCCATAAGGGGAAGGACCTTACAGAATCCAGGTCAGCTGGCTGTTGCTGGTAAGTTGCAGGCTTGATGTCCAAAGGCTAGCATTACTGGACAGTTGGCATTCTTGTCATATCCTTGAGGTAACAGATTTGGCAAGAAAGTTAGAAGACAATTAAATCATAACAAATGAAGGCAGGGACTTAGGTAAAGAATGGCTTACCTGGAGAAAGGTGTATGCGGCATGCTACACCCATCCAAAACCTTTTTGGCCCACTATACTTAGCTTGGGCTGAGGGGAATATTTTAGTATTTCCCCCCTTTCAGATTTCTGAGCACTTTCTGTCCAAGCCATTAGGACAGAAGGGAAGATCAGTTATAAAGTGAAGCCCACAGACCACTCCAACCCTTCACCAACTGAACCACTTAGTTCAGCCGAACCATTGAGTCTCAGGGAGGCGATGATGAAGATGGGCTCCTTAAGAGAGGCCTATATTGCAACCAATCACTCAGGTAATGAGGTCATAGGTATATGCCTGTATTTCAGGAAAAGAAATAAAAATCCATGGCTCAGGTCGCCCCGGGCTCTTCCCAGTAATCCATGCTCGGCTGGCAGGCCTCCCGCAGTTCCCAGCACCATCAGCTCTGTCGCCACTGCGATCTCCAGTTCTTATTCCAAAACCTGCGTGGCACCTTCTCATGGCCCCCCAGCAAGTCCTTTCACCCCTTTCCTTCCTGCAGCGTCTCTTCTGCATTCTTCCAAACTGCTGAGAGAGAGCTCTGCATCGCTGCTACATCTTGCTTTCCAACTTTCTATGCTGTATGGCAAAGGGAGCACCCAAAGCTGCATGGTTTCCCCTAGTGTTGATTTGTTTGATTTGAACATCAACCCCAGGAGGAAAGTACTGTTATTCATACTTTCTATATAAGGAAGCTGAGGTTAGATAAATAGCTCAAGGTCTTAGGAAAAGCCAGTGTTTGAACCCAGGTGGTCTAACTCTAGACTCTGTACTCTTAGCCACGATGCTATTTATCTTCACTATTAATGTCATACACATAGGTTCACTCTTTTCTTGATCATTCATAGCAGTACTATATCTGAGAGGTGTCAAGTCCTGTTGTGTTAAATAGCATGACATAGAAGGGCTTTATATATTGTGTGGGAGACCCTTCTGCATGGCGTGGGCCCAGCTCCCACTCAGAGATGCACAGGACTCACGCCCACAGGTAGGTTCTCTCATGGGAAATCAGGTTTGCAATGTGCCTAAGCTGCTTTGAGTCTTGCGTTTGCTAAAACTCCTTCACCCTGATTTGAGACAGCAAGTGCTGACTGTAACTTCCTAAAATCCATGCTAAAACTCCCCAGTATGGAGTGTAACTGGTTCAACCACTTTTCCCTTTTTCATTTGCAAATATCCTTCTTCTGTGATGTGATTAGTGGCATTGGCTTCTTTGTTGTCTGTAAAAGGTAACCACCTACAGCAAACCTGTGCATAGTAAATGAGGACCTTCATGTGATGTGACCAGAAACCCAAAAGGCTTCTGGTGGTGGAGGCCTCGGGCTTTTGCTCCCCTTGAGAGAAAAGCCATGCTGTCCTTTTTCCTCCATTGGACTCAGTAGTCTGTGTGCATGTCTCATTTCATTCATAATGATGCAGATACTGCAGGCTGGTGTCTGCATCAATACTGCACTTCAGTTGAGGTCAGATATTTTATTGAACTACTAATATGTGTTACAAGGTCAAAGGCCATTTTTGACTTTGACATTTCATAGCTATCCAAGGCCAGTTAACTCTATTTGCTCATAAAATTGTTTCACTAAAGTGAGTGGTGGAATGGAATTAGGGACACAGTAAGATCTCTGATATGATATGCTATGATATGATACAATAATTCTATTTAAAAAATTTTAAGGACCCTCTGTATTATTTTCCATAAAAACTACATCACTTTACAATCTCATCAACAGTGTAAAAATGTTCCAATTTCTCCACATTCTCATCAACACTTATTTTTTTATGGTATTCATCCTAATGGGGATGTTAGGTGATGCCTTGTTTTGGATTTAATTTGCATTTCTCCAATGATCAGTGATATTAACCATCTTTTTTATGTGCTTGTTGGTGATTAATATATCCTCTTTGTGGGAAATGTATGTTAAAGTCCTTTACTCATTTTCTAATCAGATTATTTATCTTTAGACATTGCAGTGTAGGAATTTTTTATATATTCTGGATATTAACCCATTATCAGATGTATGATATGCAAATATTTTCTTCTATTCCCTAGGAATGCCTTCCCATCCACCCTCAAATTGCGTTTCCTCCTTTGATTCCTTTGATATGCACATATTTTTAAATTTGAGTGCCACTGTTCATTTTTGCTTTTGTTGGCTGTGCCTTTGGTGTCATATCCAAGACATTGCCAAGTCCAGTATCATGAAGCTTCTCTAGGGTTTTTATAGTTTCAGATTTTATGTTTAGGTCTTTAATCCATTTTGAGTTAACTTTTGCATATCATATAAGATAAGGGAGGGAAGGAAGATGGTGGTGAGGTAGGAGGGAGCAGATTCCACTTCCTCCTACACACAGGAGAAAAACCTAGCCGATCTACGGAGGAACAGAGCAAACAGCCAACAGTAACCCAGAATATATAAAAATAGGAGACCAAAAATTGTAGCAGACATTGACAAACCAGACAGTAAGGAGAGTGCTTCAGGACAATAAGGTCCCAAGGACCAGCATGGGGACCAGGGTGGCTGCAGCCCCAGGCCCAGTGCCTCCCCAGGCCCAGTGCCCACTGGGTCTGCCATAGGGTCCTTGGGAGAGAGCTGGGTCAATTGCTCCCTCCCCAGCCAAACAAAGTTTGAGCAGCACTGGGAGAGACCTGATTGCTTAAAGTCACAGAGAGAGGAATAAGGGCTAAGCGGCAAACACACAGGGGCTGTGAGCAGCCACACATAGCCCTGGGAAGAGTACACGCCCCAACCTGTGCGACCAGAGGCAGCCTGGCTGAGTGCGAATGCCCGCAACCCAGGGAGAGAGTGCTTTGTGGAAGGCCCAGAGCCCACACCTGTAAACCCGGGGAGAGCATGTGCTCCATAGAAGGCCGGGAGCCCACACTCAAGGCCCTGTGGAGAGGCACCAGGCTAGCTCTGGGGAGAGTGTGCTCAGGCTGACTAAGTGCTGAACACAAAGGGACAAAGGGGAGACTAATTGCTCCTCAGCCTGCTGCAGCCAGCAAGACCAGAAAAACCAGTTTCGCCAGTTTGAAACCAGCAAGAGGCTTTTTTTTTTTTTAAGTAATTTTTTATTTGTTATTTTTTGTTAATTTTTTTATCTTTCAGTTCCTTTTGCTTCTTTTTCCTTCTTTCTTGTTTTATTCCTTCTTCCTTTCTTTCCAATATTACCTCTTCTTTCTTCTTTTTTTTTTCTACCTCTGCTTTTTTTTCCTTTTCTTTTTAAATACCCACAAGTGAGACTAAAAAACCTGGACCTGTGAAAAGACCAGAGTTGGACCGAAAGAGGGGGCATCCCAACAGCTGAGACAGTGAGACAAATTTCACTTGGCTATTACAGAGAACCTGCAAGTTATTGCATATTTGTATTATTATTTTTCATTATTCTTACATCTTTTATTTTAACAGTATTTTTGTATTCCTCTTCTTTCTGTTTAGTCTTCTTTGCTTGGCTGGTTATATTGTATCATCTGATAGGTTTCCCCTGTTCTCTCATTCACAGTGTATTGCTAATTTACCGTCCTTCACTTCACTTGTGTTCCATTAGCACACTATTCAAGGTCCTATACTCCCTATTCTTGTTATCCAGGTCTCATAGATTCTATCATATGATTGTTGTTCTAATATTACTATAAATAACAGCTGTTCCATACAATTGTAAATACAACAGCACCCCTCCCAGATCTTAACCCACTTCACGGTTTCCTAAACTCTATTACTGTAGTGGTTAACTCTATTCTCTCACACACTACACCTATTTCCTATCCTTTATTCTCACCTTACTTCAGAATCTGACCTCCCACAAGCTCACTGCTTTCTAGATCCAACTCAGAATCCTTCCCTTCCCAACAAGAGTCTTATCTTCTTTCCATCCTTTCTAAAAACTGGCTAGTAAGGTGGAAGATCATGGTTAACACTATGCATAGCCAAAGGATCCCCTATCCTCTACGAGCTGCTACTGTAAATATCATAGAATACTATCTTGCTGTCATAAACCATTTTGCCTTGCCCCTCCAACTGATCTCAAAAAAGAGTAAGTGGAAGCTGTGAACACCAGGATACCCTCTGGAAGAGGAAACCCAAAAACAAAGGACCCACTAACAGATAACAACAGAAGAAGGTGAAGGAGGAAATGGAAGCCACACAAACCTCAATCCAGGACCTATCTGGAAATACAACCAAATAGTGGAGAAATTACCCAGAACGAACAATTGAACAAGAGCAAGAGACAATCCTTACACAGAAGAACCAGCTTCAACACAACCTGCCCTCACCAGCAGAACAAAATACAAGAGGTGATGGACAGAGTGACCCTCAGTTAACCAGCTGGTGGGAAGGACCCAACAAAGAAAGACCCAATAACAATCAAAACCCAAATACAAACACAGAGCCAACTTAAATGACAGCCCAAGTCCAATGAGCTCCGGAGATCAAGGAGACTGCACCACGGAATCTCACAGGTATTCTACCACAGAAGTTCACACCATAAACCCAGGGAGCCAGAACAGATCAACTAAGAAGCTGAGGCTGACAAGAAGAGTCTCACAAACAATGGGAAGACAAAGAAACAATCCTCAAATAAAAGGAAAGGAGGAAGCCCCAGAAAGAATGCTAAATGAAATAGAGGCAACTCAACTATCAGATATTGAGTTCAAAGCAATGGTTGTCAGGAAGCTCAATGAGCTCACAGTGAACTACCAGAAACTACAGGGAAACTACAATGAACACACCACAAACTATATCAACATGAAAAAGGAAATAGAAACTATCAACAAGGGGCAAGAGGAAATGAAGAATACAATATCTGAACTGAAGAACACAGTAGAAGGAATCAAAAGCAGGATCAATGAAGCAGAAGATCGGATCAGTGAGTTGGAGGACAAAGTAGGAAAAAAAAACCCAGAAAGAGCAAGAAAAGGAAAAGAGGCTCAGAAAGAATGGAGAGGGATTAAGAGAAATGCAAGACAATATGAAACATAATAATATCAATATAATAGGAATACCAGAAGGAAAAGAAGAAGAGCAAGGGATAGAAAACCTATTTGAAAAAGTAATGATGAAAACTTCCCTAATTTAATGAGAGAAAAAGTCACACAAATACAGGAAACACAGAGAGTTCCAATGAAGAGGAACTCAAAGAGGCCCACTTCAAGACATATCATAATTAAAATGGCAAAATTCCAAGACAAAGAGAGAATCTTAAAGGCAGCAAGGGAGAAAAAGGAAGTAACATACAAGGGAGCCCTGATAAAGGTTAGTAGCTGACTTCTCAATGGAAACACTCCAAGCCAGAAGAGAATGGCAAGACATATTCCAAATAATGAGAACCAGAGGCCTGCAAACATGGCTACTTTACCCAGCAAGGCTCTCAATCAAGAGAGAAGGCCAGATATGGAGCTTTCCAGACAAAAGAAGTCTAAAAGAATACATCTCCACCAAACCAGCTCTGCAAGACATGCTAAAGGGACTGCTTTAAGGAAAGGAAGGAAAAGAGAGAGAGAGAGGAACACAGGTACGAAAATGGCAATCATTAAGAACCTATCAATAATAAATGTAAATGGATTAAATGCTCCAATCGAAAGACATAGAATAGCTGAATGGATAAGAAAGCATGACCCACACGTATGCTGCCTACAAGAGACCCGCCTCAGGACAAAAGACCTGCACAGACTGAAAGTGAAGGGCTGGAAACAAATTTTTCAGGCAAATGGACAGGAAAAAAAAGCTGGGGTAGAAATACTCATATCAGACAAGATAGACTTCAAAAAAAGGGCCATAGAGATCCAGAAGGTCACTTCACAATACACAAGGGAAGAATCCAGCAAGCAGACATAAACATTGTAAATATATCTGCACCCAACATACGAGCATCCAAATACATAAAGAAAATCTTAGAGGACTTCAGGAAAGATATTGACAGCAACACAATTATAGTAGGGGATTTTAACACCCCACTGTCAAAAATGGACAGATCTTCCAAACAAAATATCAGCAAAGATATTGTGGCATTGAACAATGCCCTAGATGAAATAGACTTAACTGATATATATAGAGCCCTTCATCCCAAAGAAACTAAATACACATTCTTTTCAAATGCACATGGAACATTTTCAAAGATAGACCACATGATAAGACACAAAACCAGCCTCAACAAATTCAAGAAAATTGAAATCATATCAAGCATTTTCTCTGATCACAAAGGGCTGAAACTAGAAACCAGCCCCAAGGGGAAAAACCCAAAACACTCAAAATCATGGAGATTGAATAGCATGCTATTAAACAATGAATAAGTTAAGAATGAAATTACGGAAGAAATCAAAAAGTTTCTGGAAACAAATGAAAATGAACTCACAACAACCCAAAATTTATGGGACACAGCAAAGGCAGTCCTGAGAGGAAAGTTCACAGGCCTACCTAAAAAAGATAGAAATATTTCAAATGAACAACCTAACTCTACGCCTACAAGAACTTGAGAAAAAACAACAAAGACAGCCCAGAGCAAGAAGAAGGAAGGAAATAACCAAGATCAGAGCAGAAGTAAATGGCATAGAGACTAAAAGCATAATTCTAAGGATCAATGAAAACAGGACCTGGTTCTTTGAAAAGATAAACAAAATCGACAAGCCTTTAAGCAGGCTCATCAAGAAAAAAAGAGAGAGGACCCATATAAACACAATCAGAAATAAAAGAGGAGAGATTACTACTGATACCACAGAAATACAAAGGATTGTAAGACATTACCACAAAGAACTATATGCCAAGAAATTTGAAAACCTAGGTAAAATGGACAAATTTCTAGAAAAATATAATCTTCCGAAACTCAATGAAGTAGAAGCAGAAAGCCTGAACACACCAATAACAGCTGATGAAATTGAAGCAGTAATCAAAAAACTCCCAACACACAAAAGCCCTGGACCAGATGGTTTCACAGGAGAATTCTGCAAAGCATTTAAGGAAGAGCTAACCCCTATCCTTCACAGACTAGTCCAAAAAATACAAAATGATGGAAGACTCCCAAACTCTTTTTATGAAGCCAGCATCACCCTAATCCCAAAACCAGATAGAAACACAACAAAGAAAGAAAACTTCAGGCCAATATTGCTGATGAACATAGATGCTAAAATCCTCAACAAAATATTGGCAAACTGCATGCAACAATACATTAAAAAGGTCATACACCATGACCAAGTGGGATTCATCCCAGGGATGCAAGGATGGTACAATATTTGCAAATCAGTAAATGTAATACATCACATAAACAAAAGCAAACACACACAAAAAACATGATCATATCAATAGATGCGGAAAACGCATTTGATATGGTACAGCACCCATTTATGATAAAAACACTCAGCAAAGTGGGAATAGAGGGAGCATTCCTCAACATAATAAAGGCCATATATGAGAGACCTACAGCCAACATCATACTCAATGGGCAAAAGCTAAAATCTTTTCCAGTAAGATCAGGAACAAGACAAGGCTGTCCATTTTGACCACTTCTATTTAATATAGTATTGGAAGTTTTAGTCAAAGTGATCAGACAAGAAAAGGAAATAAAAGGCATCCAAATTGGAGAGGAGGAAAAAAACTATCATTGTTTGCAGATGACATTATAGTGTACATAGAAAATCCTATAGACTCGGCCAAAAAACTGTTGGACCTAATAAATGAATTTGGCAAAACAGCGGGATACAAAGTCAATATCCATATATCAAAGGCATTTTTGTATACCAACAATGAAACAGCAGAATCCGAAATCAAGAAAAGAATCCCATTCAATATAGAAAAAAGAAAAATAAAATACCTAGGAATAAACCTAACCAAGAAGTTAAAAGACCTGTATGCAGAAAACTACACAACACTGAAGAAAGAAATCAAGGAAGACATGAACAAATGGAAGCATATACTCTGTTCATGGATTGGAAGAATTAACATCATCAAAATGTCCATACTACCCAAAGCAACTTACAGATTCATTGCAATACCTATTAAAGTTGCCAATTGCATATTTCACAGACATAGAACAAACACTTCAAAAATTTATATGGAACCATAAATGACCCTGAATAGCTGCATCAATTTTGAAAAAGAAGAGCAAAGTAGGAGGGATCACAATACCTGATACCAAACAGTATTACAAGGCCACTGTAATCAACATAGCTTGGGACTGGCATAAAAACAGGCACATGGACCAATGGAACAGAACAGAAAGCCCAGAAATAAACCCAAGTCTCCACGGTCAATTAATTTTCAACAAAGGGGACAGCAACTTAAAATGGAGTAAAAATAGCCTCTTCAACAAATGGTGTTGGGAGAACTGGACAGCTACATGCAAAAAATGAAACTCAAGCACCAATTTACACCATATACAAAAATAAATTCAAGGTGGATAAAGGATTTAAATATAAGCTGTGACACCATTAAAGTCCTAGAAGAGAACATAGGCAGGAAAATCTCAGATATTTCATGCAGCAACATTTTTACTGATATGTCCCCTAGAGTAAGAGACTTAAAGGAAAGAATAAACAAATGGGATCTCATCAAAATAAAAAGTTTCTGCACAGCTAAAGAAAACAGTATTAGAATAAAAAGAGAACAAACTCTATGGGAAAACATATTTGCCAATGATACCTCAGACAAGGGTTTAATCTCCAAAATATATAAAGAACTTACATGACTCCACTCTAAGAAGACAAGCAACCCAATTAAAAAATGGGCAAAGGACTTAAACAGACACTTCTCCAGTGAGGACATGCAGAGGATCCAAAGACACATGAAAAGATGCTCAGTATCGCTAGCCATCAGAGAGATACAAATTAAAACTACAATGAGATACTACTTTACACCATTGAGAATGGCCATCATAAACAAAGCAACAAACAACAAGTGTTGGAGAGGTTGTGGAGAAAAGGGAACCCTAGCGCACTGTTGGTGGGACTGCAGACTGGTACAACCACTATGGAAAGCAGTATGGAATTTTCTAAGAAAACTAAAAATGGATCTGCCTTTTGACCCAGCAATTTCACTGCTAGGACTATATCCTAGGAACCCTGAAACACCAATCCAAAAGAATCTATGCACCCCAATGTTCATAGCAGCACAATTTACAAGAACCAAGGGCTGGAAGCATCCTAAGTACTCATCAGTAAATGAATGGATCAAAAAACTATGGTACATTTACACAATGGAGTTCCATGCAGCAGAAAGGAAGAAGGAGCTGTTACCCTTTGTGACAGCATGGATGGAACTGGAGAGCGTTATGCTAAGTGAAGTAAGCCAGATGGTGAAAGGCAATACCATATGATCTCACCTTTATCAGAAACCTAAACAACAAAGCAAGCAAACAAACAAAATATAACCAAAGACACTGAAATAGAGAACAGACTGACAGTAACCAGAGGGGAGAGGGGAGGGAATTTGAGGGGAAAAGGGGAAGGGTCTACAGGAACAAGAATAAAGGACACAAGGACAAAAACTAGGGGAGGTGGAAATGGGAGGGAGGTGGGAAGGGCTGGGTCTGTGGGCTGGGATAGGATGGGAGTAAAAGACAGAAAACTGTACAAGACCAAAAATTAAAATAAAAAACCATAAATGCACACTGAAAAAAATAAAATAGATGATAAAAAAGATAAGAGTCTAACTTTATTTTCTTGCATGTGGATATTTAGTTTTCCCACAACTGTTTGTTGAAGAGATTGTCCTTTCCCCACTGCGTGGTTTTGGCACCCTTGTCAAAAATCACTTGACCATACATGTGAGTGTTTATTTCTGGGATCTTTACTCTGTTCAGTTGGTTTATTTGTCTGTCTTTATACCAGTACCACACTGTTTGATTACAGTAGCTTTGTAATAGATTTTGAATCAGAAAGTATGAGGCCTTCAACGTTGTTTTTCTCTTTCTAAATTGTTTCAGCTATTTGGGGTCCCTTGAAATTCCATGTGAATTTTAGGATGAATTTTTCCATTTTGGAAAAATTGCCATTGGGATTTTGATTGGGATTTTGTTGAATTTTAGATCACTTTTGGGTAGTTTGAATATTCTTAACAACATTAAACTTTTCCAATCCATGACCATGAGATGTCTTTCCATTTATTTGTGCCTTTTTTAATTTCTTGTGGCAATTTTGGTACTTTTCAGTACAAGTTTCTCACCTCCTTGATTAGATTTATTCCAAAGTATTATATTCTTTTTTTTTATAAAAAAGATTTTATTTATTTATTTTTCTAGAGAAAAGGGGAAGGAGGGAGAAAGAGAGGGAGAGAAAGACTGGTTGGTTGCCTCTTGCACATGTCCCCAACTGGGGACCTGGCCTGCAACCCAGGCAGGATTGGAAATTGCCCTGGTGCCCTGACTGGAAATAGAACTGGTGACCTTTTGGTTTGCAGGATGATACCCAACCCATTGAGCCACACCAGTCAGGGCAGTATTTTATTCTTTTTGATGCTATTGTAAATGGAATTGTTTTTTTAGTTTCCTTTTCTAATTGTTCATTGTTCATGTAGAGAAATGCAAGGGATTTATATTACAAAGAATTTTTAGAAATTAGAAACCAAGACATTCTAAAAAACAAAGAAAAGAGATATCCACAGTCTCTGCCCCTCTGACCCCCAGAAAACCAGTTCCAGACAAACAAAACTTTGTTTTCAGTGTTTTTCTCTGTGTGTTTTAAGAACAAATTGTTGCCCTAAAAAAGTTATAAACCTCAGCTCCTTCCTGTCTTTGGAGGTAGCAGTGATGCCTCCAAAGGTGCTCTGAGTCCTTTGATGGGAATTTGCCCCCTCTTGTGTGATGAATGTTGAATCCCACCCTCTCCCCCTTTTTTTTTAACCAAGGATGTCTGTTGAATAAAATTTGCAGCCTGGCCAAAAGATAACCATTGTGAACATTTCAAACTTTTGAAATGTTTCAATTTTTCTCCAGAATAAATGGCTCTTAGTGAACATTCTGTTAATGAAAATGCTTCTTTTGTAGTATTTCCTAGGATGGATTTCCAGAAACATAAATACAGAGTCAGTGAATATAATTATTTTGAGATTCTTAATAGACATTGCCAAACTGCAATTGCTTTCCAAAAAGTTGTAGTAATCTATACTGTCACTAGCAATTTCTGGAAGGTGTGTTTTGCCACAGCTTCATTAGCATTAAGAATCTTGTGAATGTGTGTAGTTTTAAGATACCCTATTTTTAATTTGTAGTTCTTCAGGCACTCATGAGGTAACATTTCCTTATTTTTTAATTTGTTTCCTATGTGCATTTTCCTTATCATGAATTGACTTGTCAAGATTTTTGCCCATTTCCCCATTAAGGTATGATGATTTTTCATTTTTATTTGTATGTGCTCTTTATAGAAAAAAATTAACCTGGTTTTGGTCACAGTTTGAACTAATTTTTCTCAGCCCATTGTCTATATTTTATTTATTTAATTTTAATGTCCAGAAATTAATACTTTTTATATAATGAAATATGGAAGTCTTCTTTATAGTTTTTTCACTGCTTTTATAAAAGCTTAGACATTCCTTCCTCCTCCTAATTTGTATTAACCATTCAAATCAATTTTGTTCTAGTTTTACAGGCATTCTTTAATCCATCTGGAAATGATTTTGGTATGTGGTATGTAAGGTATTTATATTAAAAAACATACAGTTTCAGTAGAACTGTTGGTGGTAGGCTAAATGTTTCTTGAAAAACAGGAAGAATGACGTACTCACTCTGGTTTCCTTAACTTTCCAAGACAGAAGAATCACTGAACACAGCCTCTCTTCAGGGGACAGCACCCCATGCTACAGTGAGGGGAGATGGGTTCTCTCCTTCTTCCCCTTGCTCAGAGTCACTAACTGCCTGTCCCCTTGCTAGTGTCATGACATCTCCCCAGTGGCTGCTGCCCCTGTTGCCCACTGGAGACCTCTTAACACATTTGCAGAATCAGGGAAAAGGCTAACGAAGATATTAGCCCCCCTGCACCTCTTTCATTTCAGTTGTTCTGATTTCAATTGTTCAACCCTCCACCCGCCCCAGTGGTGATTTTTCCTGGAAGGCACCTGAAAAGATTTCTCCTTCAGTTGCTAAGGTAGCCTAGGCTACTTGGCCTGATGTTCTCTTCAGGATACATTTCTTTTCCATTGGAACAGCTCCTTCTCAGTTAAGGAGAAGCCATTATTTCCTGGTTGCTTTTTAAACTTTTTTTTTTATTAGGAGAGGTAGAGGGATTGTGGCTGGGGGTCAACTATTAGCCCAACTTGTTACAGATCCTTTAGTGGCTTGGTTTAAATAAAATCCCAATCACGCACTCCCACTACCTTCACTGATGCCTGAAGTTGTGAGTTTCCACTACGGGTCTAACTCTGGGACCCTCATTAAAGAGTAAAAAAACCCACAACTCTTTAAAACTGACTTTTTATTGCCTAAGGAGGAATCTGTAAAATGGAGGGGAGAAATAAATTCAATTTAAAAGTAGTCCTCACATCTGGATAGTGGACCTGTTATAAAATAGAAAAATAAACTATTGAATGTCTCTCCATCTTTTTCTCTCCTAACACCCTAGTGGAAATTCTAATGAGTACCCGAATGGCCAAAAGATAGACAGCAGGAACGTCAGAAGAGAAGATCCTGAAACAGTTGCATGCCCAAACCTGAATTCAGCTGATTCAGTCACAGGAGCAGAATTTCCCCGGTGCTCAAATAACAATTGCAGGAAATTCTGAGTAATTCAAAGTAATTGTGGAAAGACACACTCTAGCAGACAACGCCAGTGGTGTGATCTATCTATAGCACACCAGCACAACCCTTGTCACAATGTTCATTTAAGGAATAGGGGAGAAAACAGGTTGTTTGTCTTTGAAAAAAAGAGTGTATTCTTCAGATTGTGGCAGAATCTAAATTTCTTAAGGACTTAAATATTAGTCAATGTTTGACAAATGTTTGGTCAGACTAACTGCACAATGTGTTCTAATATGATTCACCATTCCTTAAAGCGGGAAAATCTACTTCCAGTAGTGAAGTCAGGGAAATTTTGTAACTTGAGTCCTCTATAAGGGGACTTGCTTCTGGCATTGGCTGCTATTATTCTATCAGTTTTTTTCTCCTTTCCCTTTAAATTCCTTCTGGCTGCACTCTATTATTCCACAGACCTTTAGGTTTTCCCTCTTTGTAATCTGATGCCTCATTCAGGCGTTTTCAGGAAGCTGTCTAGCTTTAGTTCAGTCCTTCTCTGGCTGCTTCTGCTCTCCCTAGCTGAATGGGTGGCTTGTTTCCTTTTTTAAGGCTTTTTCTCTCTTGAGGGAAGCTGTACTATTTTACTGCTCTGTTTTAAAGAGAGTATGGATTTCATGTAGTGATTTGACTCATATGTATCAACGTAATAAAAATAATATTTAGTTTAATCATTTTGATATTATTTAACATTCATTTCATTGAAAAAGTGCATTAAAATATGTCCTTATCATCCACCTTCTCCTGAGACCCACCCACACACTCATGTTCATCTTTTTATTTTTTTAATTTAGTTTTAATTTTCATAAATTATATATGAACAGCAGTTAAAGACTCAAATAGTTGCACTGGAATTATTGCCCCCAAAAGCCTCGAGGACACCACAGGAACCCTTAAAGTCTTGCAGCCGCTTTCAACTCCCTCTGGCTCTTAGTTTTGGTATCTAAGCCTGTACCACTAAATAACGTACTTATGTGGACGCTTCTTGATTTTTTTACTTTAAGGCGTTATCTATCAACTTTTCTCTTTGGAACATTAGGATTTACTTTTATTTCACTTACGACCCCCAGCACCTACAGTTGCAATTCCTCTTCGTTCATCCTTCTGTCACAGTTCTGCTGTACCTTTGGCGGGATCCGCGTGCAGTGTTGCCTTGCTTGAGCTATCTATACGAATTTCTTTGGAACCCAACCATTTGTCACACACTGTGTGCTTTTCTTGTGTTGCCCAACTTTTTGGGTCTCCTAAAGTTAATAAATTTTTTGTTTCATTTGCTTTGTTTTTTCTGTCTCATCATTAAATTAATCCCATATTCTCCTCAAATTGTGAAATTCAGACCTGCATAATCGATAGCTTCTATCTTCAGTCACCGTCATCCTTGGAGATTCCCTTTGCCTCCCTACTGAGTTGTGTCTATTTCCTGGATACCATCTTTTCTTACACTTGCTTTGGTGAAATACCCCCTGGAGTAGTTTCCTGAGAAAGAGTGCATAGGGGTAAATTTTTGAGACCTTGCCTGTCTTGAGAAGTCTTTAGTCAGCGTGTACATTCAACTGATAGTTTGGCTGAGTATAGAATTCTAAGTTGGAACTGACTTTCCCTCAGAATTTTGGAGGTAATAGTCTCTATTGTCTTTTAGGATCCTTATCTTTTTGTATGTGGTCTTTTTTGTTTGCTTATTTGTTTATTTTTTAATTTTTGGAAGATTTTAGGTTTCTCTCATTGCCCCTAATATTCTAAAAATTCTTGGTAATCTGCCTTCTTTGGTTTGTTTTTATTTGTTCTTTGGGGAGTGAACATGACATCTTTTCAGCCTGGAAAGTTTTGTTTCCTAAATTATTTGTTGATAATTTTCTCCTGTTTTCCATATCTTCTCTTTCTGGAATTTTTATTATTTGATATTAGACTTCTCAGATTGATCCTCCATTTGTCTTGCTTTCTTTCAATTACTTTTACTTTTCCCCTACTTATTTATGCCTATCATTTTTCTAATGAATTTCTCATTTATATTATTAGAGTTTTAACTTCCAAAAGCTCTTTACTATTTTCTAGGTTTCTTAAAAATAAAAGAACCCTCTTTATTTTCATGTGGCCAATAGCTCCTTTTATATGTCTCTGAGGATAGTTAAGATTGTTTTTGATCTTCCTCCTCATATTAAAGACTTTCTTTGGGAATAAACTGGGCCGTATGCTCCTACCTAATAGTAGGGCAATAAAAAGCTAATTGGTAACTCTGCACATGTGGATGGACCTTTAAGAAAGAAAGCTTCAACCTGGCTGGTGTAGCTCAGTGGATTGAGCGCGGGCCTGCGAACCAAATGATCGCGGTTCCATTCCCAGTCAGGACACATACCTGGGTTGCAGGCCAGTTCCCAGCAGGGGACCCACAGAGAGGCAACCATACATTGATATTTGTCTCCCTCTCTCCTTCCCTTCCCCTCTAAAGATAAATAAATAAAATCTTAAAAAAAAAAGAAAGCTTCACTGTAGGTTATTCTGGTTGTTTTATTAGGGAACTTCCATTATCAATATCTTGAGGTTTATTTTCTTGGACTATTTATACTTCCCTGCCTAGAGGGTATTAGCTTGGTTGTCAGATTCTGTGAACTTAGTCAATGCTAAGACTTTTGAGCATTCTGAAGTAAAACTCAGGTTCATCTTAGGTTCCCCTATTCCTGGCTTAAGCATTCTAAGGCATACTGAACTTTCCAGCTTTCAAAAATTTGTTCCTATAATTTTCTCTCTCCTCTTTGTTCTTGTGAATTAATGCTTTAAAAAATTCATCTGTCACATATATGGATTGGGAAGAACAGATACATAAGTGCATTTTGCCCTTCATTATTCACTGGAAGCTCCAACATTTTTCAAGACTGTCAGGCAATTTTAATTTTGGAAATGAATTTAATATACTAATAATGAAACCAGTATTCACAAAACTCTTAAATTAAATTTTGTATTGCATGGCTTCTTCAACTAGAATGTAATATCAAATGTTGGATCTATGTCTGTGCTGTTGCTTTCTCCCACTGTATCCGGCATGGCGCTGAGGAGATATTGCATGATGAAATACATACTTGCTGAATGTGTGAACACATGGACAAGAATTATTTTATGATCAGACTTATGTGCATAGGGCATCACATTATATTTCTCAGATACCTTTTCTGTTTCCCTTTTTAAATCATCCTTTATTATACTATGCCTCCAATAGTAATTTTTTGATTGATTTTTATGAACTAGATGAAATATTATTTAAACATTTGAAATAATGAAGCTAAGAGTAGGATATTCCCTTCTATCACCATTATCCCAGGTGGTAGAGTAGAATGGTTAAAGATGTGGGTCCTGGCCCTCTCACTTTGTTGTGTGACTCTGAGCAAATTCTTAATCTCTCTGTGCCTGTCTCATCTTTAAAAAGGAAATAATAATATAGTATATATTAGAGTAGTTTTGAGGACTTAATTTAACATCTGTATAAAACACTTCACAGTTCCTGGTATATAATATTCAAATTTTAGCAATAATGATGAGGATTTTTCTGAGCACTGAAGATAGTAATTAACATACATTTAATTGTACTTGTTTTTAATCTATAAGGTAATTTAGGAAAATGGCCATCTTTATGGTGTCTTTTTATTTGTTTGAGTCTTCTTATATAATTTTTAGGAATGTTTCAAAATTTTCCCCATAAAGATTTTGCACATTTTTATTAAACTTATGCTTATTTTCCTTTTATTTTAATATTTTTATTTTGAAATAATTTCAAACTTACAGAAAAGTTATGGGGATGATAGATCTCTCAACTTCTCTTTATTAATAAGAAAGATTCCCCAATTGTTAAGTTGATCAGTTGTTAAAGTTGTTAAATTTACCTTCTCATTCTCTCTACATATACTTATAGTTATTTTTTATTTTTTTTAACATTTTTTATTTATTTATCTTTACAGGGGAAGGGAAGGGGGGGGAGAGAAACATCAATGTATGGTTGTCTCTTATGTGTCCCCTGCTGGGAACTGGCCGGCAACCCAGGCATGTGCCCTGACTGGGAATCGAACCACAATCCCTTGGTTCATAGGCCCGCGCTCAATCCACTGAGCTACACCAGCCAGGGCTAGTTTTTATTTTTAACCAGTTGAAAGTAGGTTGCAGACATGGACATCTCATTATAATTTTAGTCTTTCAGTGAGTATTCCCTAAAAACAAAGACACACTCCAATATAACTGCAGTATAACTATTGAAAGCAAGAAATTTATATAACACTGCCATCTAATCCAGAGACCTCACTCAAATTTTGCCAGTTGTCCTAATGATGTCTATTATAGAACTATGATCTAATTCAGGATTATGTGTTGCAGTGGGTTGTCATGTCATTCTATAAGGTATAGTTCTTCAGTCTTTCCTTGGCTTTCATGACCTTGATAGCTTAAAGTACACAGGCCAATTGGGGTTTGTAGGTTGTTTCGTCATTATTTGAGTCAGATTAAGTATCTTTACGGATTCCACAGAAATGGTGCTATGTTTTTCTCAGTGAATCATTTCAGGAGGCAAATGATGTCAATTTGTCCCATTACTGGTGATATTAACTTACGATAGCTTATGTCTAGCTACATCACTTGTAAGATAATGTCATCAAGACTTCTGCACTGTAAGGAATAATTAATAAGTATTTTGTACTTATTAGCAATTTATATTAGTTGGCATTCTATTGTGAGGGTAGAGATTTCCTTTCTCCCTTATTTATTTAATTCTTTGTATAATTATAGATTCCTTTTTCATTCACTTATGACTATTTGTTCCTATTTTATTTGCTATTGTTAATTATTTCGATGCTCAAACAGTCTGAGGTTTGGCTAGAGGGAGACCCAGCAAGTTAGTTCCCCTGTCCTTCTGTCATTTCCTCCTCACTCTTGGAGTGCTCTTTATTTGGGGCATAAGATGTTCTGGCTTTTCATTTTGTGCTTTCCCTGCTCTGGAATCAGCCTTTCTCCAAGAAGCCCTGGTTTCCTGATGTTGTGTATAATTAAAAATTCAGAAATTAAAAAGTCAGAATTCAGAAACAAATCTGGTGCTAACTCTGCTCCAGAATGTCACTATTTTAATCCCTAGGGCAGGCCTAGGAAATACATGTACATGCGTGCGCGCGCGCACACACACACTTGTGCCTCCTTCTATCTCTCTCTATCCATCTATCTCTATTAAAAACTGACTTCACACTGATAACTCTTGTTTCATCTTTATAGGGTTTATTCTAGATGCCTTCTCTTTCTGTATTTATAGCCTCCTTCTCCAACATTCATGAAACTTTGGCTCTTATTATCCTCAATATATTTATTTGTTCAACCTTCATGTATATAGCTAATATCCTTCCCACACTGCTCAAGTGTCCCATGTTCTGCCTATGGTGTTACCAACCATGCAGGCTGTGGCTGTGTCAGAGAGAATATATTCTCCTTATCATTGGTATTGTAAAAGGAATCCTCTTTCTTTATAAATTCTAACTGGTTTTTGTTTACATATTTGAAATCTATTGATTTCATGTTAGTTTCATATCTTGCTATCTTATACAATCTTCTCATTGTTTGTTTTTTGAAATTAATTCTCTTTTCTTAGTTATACATTCTGAAAAATGAATCTGCAAATTAATTTTCTCTCTCTTTGCAACACAATTTTTTTTCTCTTTAAATTCATTGACCAATGAAATTTTAAATAGCAGTGGCTGTATGGGCATTCTTATATTATTCCTGACTCAATGCAAATGCTTCTAGTCACTCTCTGTTACGATGATGTCTGTTGGGCTGAAATGTGTTTGTGTGTGTTTTATATTTTTTTTAACTTTTTATTTTGAAATAATTTTAGAAATAGAGAAAACTTGCCAGGATAGTTCAGAGAATTCTTATATACCTTTCACCTAGCTTCCCTTAAGGTTAACATCTAACCATGATACACTGATTAAAACAAATCAATTAATTGGGTATGTGCTTGTTTTAAAAAATAATGTTAAGAAAGTATTCATTGATTAGCTCTTTTAGTCTTTTTAAAAACTGGAATGAATGTTCAATTTTGTCAAATGTCTTCTCAGTACATGTCCTTTTTATTTTTTCTTTTGACTAATTATTATGATGAATTAAATTAATAGATTTCCTAATATTGAACCATCCTCACCTATTAGAATAAACCCACATGATTAGAAAATTAAAATTTTGAATTAGCTGTTGGATTCTGTTTACTAATGTTATTTAGAATCTTTACACTGATAATTATAAATAAGATTGGCCTGTAGTTTCTTTTTAAAGTAATCTTTCTTTATCAGATTTCAGTAAAGGTTATTCTTAAAAATAATTTGGAAGTTTTTCTTCTAATTTAAAGAGCATCCAGATTACCTGGTCTCTAACATTTGGTATAAGCTAGTGGGACTCTGGATTTAATGTCTTATGGGGTGTGGGGAGGAGGGATTGGACAACCTTCTCTTTCTTCCATAAAAATTGGTCTGTTTAGATTTGTTATCTTCATTGGGGCTAGTTTAGGTAAATTATAGTTTTCTAGAATACTATATATTTTTCTAGGTATTCAAATTTATTTCTATAGAGATATGAAAAGTTTTCTCTTAAAAGTAAAAAATTCCTGTTATATCATTATTCTCCCTTTATTTCTAATTTTGTGTATATATGCTTTTATTTCTCTTAAATCAATTAGAGATTTATCTCTTTTGTTGATTTTAGCCAAGCTATTTACATATTCATTTATTTATTTACTTGTTCTACCTTTTTTTAATTCATTAAGTATGCTTTAATTCCCATTTTCTAATAATTTCTCCAAGTGTATTTTTTGGTTCTTTTCCTAGCATTGCTTCATATGCTTAATTCACTTTTTTTTGTTTCCTCTGTAATCCTGAGTATTTTATTTTATGCATTTAAAAACATTCTGAAGAGTGGCCCAGAAGTTTCATTAGACCACACAGAAAAGGGACACACCCAGCTGTGTAGCTGCAGTATTTAACATCAAGGGAGGGGTCTATGATTGTCCTTGCCTTTCCCATCATAGGTCTGCTGGGCTTGGAAATGCATGTGGAAATTTGTCCCTGGATGCATATTTTGGGTGTGCCAAGACACCTTTTACACATGAGCAGGGTATCTAGCCTTGACCTTGGTGGGACTTCTGTGTTAATTCACTTGCCTTTATTTATTCTTTTTCAGTCATATTACTACTTGAGACTATGAATTTTCTTTGATTTTATTGTTATTCCATGGATTCTAATAATATAAGTGTTTTCACTTTCATTGCTGTCTAGATTTCCTGCAGTTTTGATAATGAGCATTTTCTTTTTGACACATAGTTGCTTAACAGTTTTAAATTTTCTAGGGAAAGGCACTATCTTCTCTAATTTTGTTAAAATTTCAATTTTGTATTTCTCTACTGATTTTAGGTTTTCTTCAACGTATAGATTAATTTTCTACTTAAAAGAAGTTATGTTTATTTTTTAGGATCCTGAATGTCTATGTAACACTCAGATACATTCTACTAATTTGGCCAAAGTCTTGTACCTCACCCTCATTTTGTGCCCATCTAACCCATTCTGGAGGGAAGTAAATAAGTATCCTATGAACAGTGTTTCTAATTGTCCTTGTACTGCTTGTGAAACTGTCTGTTTCACAGACCAGAAGGTCTGTGAAAATTGCTGCTGTGGTATTTGGTTCACAGTTATTCCTAACTTTTATTTTGTTATTGTGAATTATATTCTTTAACACTATTAAGTATCCTTCCTTGCTTTCAATTTTGTTTTATCTTATGATAAAATTGTGACTCCCACTTTTGGTCTGCCTTTACCTGGTATAACTTTGTCCCTGCTTTTAAAAAAGGAGTATATCCAGACTTCCAGCCAAGATGGAGGCATAGGTGGACACACTTTGCCTCCTCTCACAACCAAAATTAAGGACAACAAAAATTTAGAAACAAAAAAAAAACCAACAGAACAGATAGAAAAATTGAATTGTACGGAAGTCTGATCAGTAAGAGGGTAGAGTCAGCGGCCTGCAGAAAGGGATTGGGGCAGGAAAAAGCAGTGGCTAGTGGTCCCAGGCACACAGGCAGCAGTTATGGGCATGGGGAGGCAACAAGCAGACCCAGTGAGGCGCAGCAGGGGGCTGACCGTGGTCACACATTCACATGCAGATAAAACAGGCAAAAACAGGCAGCGAGACAGACTGCACAACCCAGGGCCCTAGCACCAAGAAATAAAGCCTAAAAGCACTGATTGAAAACAGTTGTGGGGGTTGAAGTGCTGGGAGAGACTCCCAGCCTCACAGAGGGGACTGAAATCCAAGAGAGAGCAGAGCAAGCATCATTGTTTCCTCTCTGACCCCGTCCCCACATACAGCATCACAACTCTGTGACTGGGTTGCCCCACCCTGGTGAACACCGCAGGCTCTGCCCTTCATACCTAACAGGTGCAAACAGACCAAAAAAAAAAAAAAAAAAGGCTCAAACGAAAATCAAACCACCAGAGCCAATGCTTTTAAGTGATCAACAGATAGCCAACCTATCAGATGCACAGTTCAAAGCACTGGTGATCAGGATGCTCACAGAATTGGTTGATTTTGCTCACAAATTAGAGGAACAAATGAAGGCTACACTAAGTGAAATGAAGGAAAATGCACAGGGAACCAATAGTGATGGGAAGAAAATGGACTCAGATCAACGGTGTGGACGAGAAGGAATAAACAACCAAACAGAAAAGAATGAAGAAACAAGAATTCAAAAAAATGAGGAGAGGCTTAGGAACCTCCAGGACATCTTTCAATGTTCCAACATCCGAATTATACGGATGTACTAGAAGGGGAAGAGGAAGAGCAACAAGTGGAAAACTTATTTGAACAGATAATTAAGGAGAACTTCCCCAATCTGGCAAAGGAAATGGACTTCCAGGAAGTCCAGGAAGCTCAGAGAGTCCCAAAGAAGTTAGACCCAAGGAGGAACACACCAAGGCACATCATAATTACATTAGCCAAGATTAAAATGAAGGAGAGAATTCTAGAAGTAGCAAGGGATAAGGGGACAGTCACTTACAAAGGAGATCCCATCAGACTGTCAGCGGATTTCTCAAAAGAGACCTTACAGGCAAGAAGGGGCTGGAAAGAGGTATTCCAAGTCATGAAAGGCAAGGACCTGCATCCAAGATTGCTCTATCCAGCAAAGCTTTCATTTAGAATGGAAGGGCACATAAAGTGCTTTTCGGATAAAGTCAAGTTAAAGGAGTTCATCATCACCAAGCCCTTATTATATGAAATGTTAAAGGGACTTATCTAAGAAAAAGAAGATAAAAAATATGAACAGTAAAAAGACAGCAAACTCACAGTTATTAACAACCACACCTAAAACAAAAGCAAACTAAGCAAACAAGTAGAACAGAAACACAGAAATGGAGAACACGTGGAGGGTTAGCAACAGGGGAGTGGGAGGAGAAGAGAGGGGGAAAAGGTACAGAGAATAAGTAGCATAGATGGTAGAGAGAAAATAGATGGGGGAGGGCAAGAATAGTGTGGGAAAAGTAGAAGCTAAAGAATTTATGACACATGGGCATGAACTAAAGTGGGGGAATGTGGGTGAGAGGGGGTGTGCAGGGTGGAGGGGAATGAAGGGGGAAATGGGACAACTGTAATAACATAACCAATAAAATATAAAAAAGTCAAAAAAATAAAAAGGGGTATATTCTACAGTTTCTTTGAATAGGTAAGTGAAGCCATTCACATTTATTGATATGACAAATATATTTGTTCTTAACTGTGACCTTTTTATTATTTTGCTTATAGTTTATATTGTTGCTTTTCATTTTATACTTAGTCCTTTGCCTGTTTGTTTTATTCTAGTAGTTCTGATTTTGAGTATTTGTCGTACTTTTGTTTTATAATTTACATGTATATAATTTCATTAATCCTATACACTATCTATTAGCTTACTTCTACAAACAATAACACTGACAACTTGGATTCCTTTCTCTCTCCACTACTCTGCCCCAATTTAAGTCAATCATATTAATATTTATCTTTGAACTGTTAAATATGCTCTTATCTCTGGTTTGATTTGTTAAGTTTAAATAATTTCCTATGACTCTTAGCTCTGACAGATGAAGTAATTAATACATGGGCATATTCTACTTCGCATCAGGGCTGTCATCCTACAACGCAGGCTTCCTTTCTCCGTGATCCTAAAGGCCATATTTGTTTCCTTCCTCTCAGTTTCTCCTCTTTCTCTCCACGGTAAACGGGGCTTAGGAGGCTTCTTTGGACTGCCTTGCATTCCCCAATCCCACCCCCAGGGGGACCCTGTGACGTTCAGGAGGGATATTTTGTTGGTACTTTCCCTGCTCTGTGGTGACTAGATCCTGTTCGCATTCTGTTCCTTCTTTCTTTGCCAACCCTTGTGGGCTCGGCTCAGCTTGATTTCAGCCGTGTTCTCAGGAGTTTCTTCCTCAACATTTGCACTTCACAGTGGGCACCTGTTCTTCAAGGGTATCTATTTTTGCCAAGTCTTTCTGGGATCTGCCCCTTATAGGTCCCTTGGCACTCGCCTGAGCTATCCCCCCTACTTCTCCCTGCACTCCTTTTCTGCAGGTTCTAACCGGTCATTAGGCACCACTGCATACAGTTTGGAGTTTGTACATTTTCTGTCTCCTACTGTCACTGATTATGGACTTTACAAGGTCCCTCCTCCTTTGTTCTTTTTGTCACTCTCTGGTTTTCAGGGTGAGGGAAGAAATTTCAATCTAAGCCATGGCTGTGTTCATTCTGGAAGTGAATTCTGGACCTTAATGCTTTAATAGGGGATCCCTATGTAGCTCACTGACAGTCTGTTAATGGCGTATTCAGCATAGTTAACACACTTGGTGGAACAAACTACTCCACTGTAATTTTTTTTATCTAGTATATCTTAAACTTGCTAACATGGACTACTGTTACTACAATAAAGAGAGGAAGGAATTCTTTATCCGTATACAGGCGGTTTGTTCCCCAAGCTACATGAACAGAGTTGGCAACACTGTACCAATAGTTTATGTAGTTATGGACAGTTCCCTTTTGCTTCCCTCAAGAATAGTTCTAAATCATTATTTCACTCTGTAGATGACCTATCCTCAATCATTCTTAATAAAAAAATAGAAGTCCACAGATACAAACTTTTGCTACTTAAAAACTTACCTATAATGGCACTTGTCCCACACTCCTTTGCTCATGTCTGAGAAGGGATGCTCTTTCTCTCCAAGGCTACAATCTCTTTCCCTAGCTACTATTCATTTCTTCACACATTCTAAAACTTTATCAGTAATTTTCATCTCCTCTTACTGCATGCGCAGTAACTCACTTCCTCATCCTAAAATGGATCAAAAATTTAAAAACATTTTTTGTGCATCTTACCCCTTTTATGGTTCTGGCTTCTTTCTTCTTCCTTAACAGCTTCTACATCAAGCCCTTTGCCATACTCTCTGGTTGACTGTAATGGCCTTGTCCTCCACCACTCACAGAAACTGCTGTTGCTAAATGAACATCAACATTGTCCTCATGACAAGATCTAGCCACCTCATTCTTTTATGTCTTAGGTACCAGTATCGGTTCCGCTTATTGCTTTCCTTTATCTATGTGTTAAGTTTTACTGTTCCTCAAGGTTACATTTTTTCTCATATCACACAATCTTTCTTTGTTTTGTCATCTACTTCTGAGCCCAAATTATAGTTAAAAGAGGCAATTTAGAAGTATTATAACAAAAATTTTCTACTCATGGCATGCATAAGTTCAAAACAGTACAAAAATCATTTAAGATATTATTCCTTTAAAAATAAATTTACTTCAGCTTATGGATTTTATGTATGAAAGTTATCACAAACAAGAAATTAGGGGACAGGAAAATTTTAATCTTATTCAAAAACAGTTTTTACTTAATGTTTGGTATGGGAAGAAGTAAACTATTAATAGTTTAAATTTAGGTGGTGGTTATGAAGAATTTATGGAAAATTTGGCATTTTACAATTCAGTTCTGTTTTGGACAAATTGGTTTTGTCAATAACAAATTTGAATAAATACAATGCTATGGAACTGTTAAAATCAGCCCACAAGCCAAGAAAGTAAAGCATGTAACTCTATAAAGGAATAAGTTCAGTTACTAACATTACTGAGATGACTATTAGATTTGTAGCTCTTAGAAAAAGCATTTGAGACTACAGAAGTTTTTGGTAACTTTATTTTCTAAAAATATGTCCTACAAATAATTTTTTTACATTTCACTTCTTTAAAAATAAATAGAAACAAAGACAAAAGCTTATCTTGATACAGGCTTAGAGTCAGCCAAATTCAGTTTTCAAAGAATTAATTTCAACTAGAAGAAGTTCCGCACTTGGCCTCTGCAAAGCACTGGCCCTCCAGCAGCACTGGATAATCTTCTCAAGTCTTTTCCCAAGGATGGAGTCAGCGAAGACAGCTGCTGACAGAGATGGTCGAAGATTATAGGCCACTACAGCGTAGAGCACGTAGTGATGCTCCCCCAAGTAAGGCAGCTCCTTGGTAACCATTTGCCAGAGAGTGATTGCAAAAGAATAGATATCAGCTTTGGGCGTTATGGTCTCTCCTTTCAGGAGCTCTGGGGCTCTGTGGGTGTATGTGCCACCTAGGTGGTAAGAAGGAGTCTGGAAGCACAGGAGATCTTCCAGCTTCTCAGAACAACCAAAGTCAGCAATTTTGCAGACATCCTGTTCACTGATCAGAATGTTAGCTGGTTTCAGGTCCAAGTGCACAATGCTTTGTGAGTGAAGGAAATTCAGTCCATTCACAACATCCAGGGCATACTTCAGACACTTGGCCAAATTTAATTGCTCTCCAGCACAGCAGTGAGGCTCCACTTCCTCCTCCTCTTCAGGGCAGCTGGTAGCACCGTATATGACTTGGTGTAAAGTAACATTGCCACCAAACTCCATGATTATGGTGCCTAAACTATTAAAGCACACAGGCGTGCGGGTGCTGGCAGCCACAACCCCCACGATATTGTCATGGCGAAGCCTTGCTATGTTGAGCTCAGCCCAGAAACTGCGCTGGGATGCCAGTCGGTTCTTGGTGCACCTGTTCACTTGCTTTATGGCCACCAGGACACCGTGGTAAGTTGCCTTGTACACTGAGCCAAAGCCCCCAGCTCCCAACCTCTGTAGCAAGCACACCTGTTCCCAGTCAATGGAGCACCAGGCTAGCCGAGGTGGCAGTCGTGGGGCCCTGGGAGGAGTGGCCCCAGGAAAGAGCTTCCCTGACCTACCTGGGAGCACTGAGGGGCTACTGCAGGGCCTAGAGTCCACAGAGGGAGAAAATTCACCTGGGAGGTAACTGCGCCACGGGAGAGGTGAGGGCATGGCTTCTTCAAAGTGGATCCAGAGTGGCTCAGGTAAGTGAAAAGGAAAAAAAAAAAAAAAAACCCCAAAACAAAAAAACCCATGAATTTGGGAGCATGACTGCCTGCCTGCTCCTTTGCTCCACCCCAGCATTTTTCTCTTCCTTCATTTTCCCCAGATGAGCCGCATCTGTGCTGTTACTCAGCAAGGGTTTCTATCAGATGGGAAAAGACAATCTGAAGGAAGCACAGCAATATATTTCAGATGAAAGCATTTCCCTTCAACATTTGAAGTGAATTCTTACGACAAGCTCTCAGATAAACAGCACAGAGCTGCCCCTGGACACACCCCTCTTTTACACTATTTCTTAATTAGAAAGAGTTTTTTCCCCCAAGTATCATTTGCTGAACATTATCAGTTATCAGACTAAAAAGACCACAAAAGTGCAATGAAATTATTTCACACATTGCAGGCTATGATGACTGTCTGTGTTATTCTCCAGCTGCATAAATCACTTCCAGGAGTTATTGGCACAAAGGCTTGAAATATGAAAAACTGACGTTTGTTTGTCTGATTATAGGGATCATTAGGTGCAACCTTAGTATATGGATAAAAAA
Source organism: Anoura caudifer (assembly GCA_004027475.1). Taxonomy (NCBI): domain Eukaryota; kingdom Metazoa; phylum Chordata; class Mammalia; order Chiroptera; family Phyllostomidae; genus Anoura; species Anoura caudifer. The sequence continues at coordinate 49,985 of PVKU01010162.1, forward strand.
AAATGTATCCTTCAAGTAATCCATTCAAACAGAATCATTGATACAGGTCAAAACATACACCTCCTAAGTTCATCACAGGAAAGAAAAATTCTCTGACACTTCACTCAAGCTTGTAGAGCAAATTAGCAAGACCTGTTAGCAACATATCGACTTCTTTACAATCCTTCCGTTCCATGGCAGTTCAGTCCACCCAGTACACTCGCTTGCAAGAGAGAGTCCAACTCCACAGCAAATGAGTTGCAGAAGTTTTGAAACAGCTTTTGGGGGAGGAAAGAAGAACAAAAATGAATTCATCATGAAAAATGAATTCATTTTTGTTCTTCTTTACAATCACAGCTTTAAATAATAACAAATATGAGAGAATCCTCTGAGAGGAAAAAATCTGAAGAAATAAAATTGATACAGAATCACTAGTGCCTATATATAATGTGGTAAACCAGATGTTGAAATTAAATTCAGGTTCTTGCTGTCCAACCATAGATTTTCCCTTTCTAATTTTTATAATAAAAATTAATTTTCATTCCACATCTTTGGAAAAAAGACCAATAACATTACCCTGTTCATTAAAAATCACAGGATAATATTGGGATCTACATTTTTTAAAAAATCAAATGGTAGATTTTATTTTGAATTATTGTACTTAGAGCATATAGGTGATGTGTAACCACATTTTTATGATGATATGTCTATGCTTCTGAAATATATTGGTTCTGAAAAGATATTAATAAACACAAGCCCTTTTGAAGTCTGTTGAGCCCTAGGATGGGCTTTCTATTCTATACTAGCTGTCTGCTTTAGTATGTGGTGTTTTGTGTAATATTTAACCTGTTTAAGCCTAAATCTTTTCACTTAAGAAATTAGAATGATCATTATTAAAGTAAACTTTTCTATTGGAATAAAATTTGGGGAGCCTTGTCCAGATTAGTAATAGGAAAAATCTAAAAAATGTATTAAATATTTTAGTAGAAATGCAGTTATGTAAAGTTGTATCAAACCACAAATATAAAAGGATGACAGTGAATAGAGTAAAACATGAAAAAAATAAAATTATATTTTGTGTTAAGTACATATTTCAAAATTTATTCATTAATCATCACATAGTTGGGATTGTAATTTAGGACTCTGAAACTGTACTGTGGTATTAGGAATGCTGTGAATATTAGCCGAATAAGAGCAATAGAATGCCTTAACCTCCTTGGTATTACACATAAAGCAAAATGATGTGATTATTACCACACAATCTGTTTTTAAGATAATAGCATAAATAATTCATTTTTCAAAGTTCAATTTTATTATTTACATAAAATATAAGGTACTAATGAAAATATGGTACTCTGTACAGTCACAAACCCCAAGTTCATTAGAACTATCAACTACCAATCTGCACAAGAGTATTTAACTGAATATGCATTTTTGAAACAGCTTTTGGGGCCAGAAGGCCTGAGTTTCTTATTGTTCCTCAGTTTCCTCACCTGCTAAATGAGGAAAATATGCCTACCTCAGTATTGTTGTCAGGATTAACAGAGTTCCATATACTTAGATCAGGGCCTGAGGAGTGATACCTAAATGTTAATTATTATTTATAAAACTCATAAAAATGTACGTGGATTTATACCAATAAGAAAGAGTTGTTAGAAAGTATTGGTTTAAAGTGTACTCTATCAGGGCTGAGGCAACCCACTTTATTATAAGCGACACCAATTTGAAGTTTGAATATTTTCTTTGTGCACTTAAATTTTGAGGTTAGAGATATAAAAGCGTATTATATACTAAACATGTGTAGGGTTAACATGAATCTGGTCAACTACAATAAGCTTGTCACCCCTAAAGAATGACAAAGAATAAAATTGGTTTATAACAGAGTAGGCAGTCTACCCTAGAACTACAAACGAAACAAAGGAGAGAAGGAGACTGCGTTGTGTGCACCTACTGAGGGGCAAAGGGCTCTCTGGTTCTTAAAGGCTTCGCATTCTCTTTCTGCTCTTTCTTTGGCAGCATGACTACTGCGAGATATTTCAGTTTCAGGCAAACAACAGCATATTTACCACAAGATGTGGCAACAGATATCAAAATTCATAGCTAATGGAATTTGACTTCAGTCAAAGAGATTCAGGGGCGGTAATTCTGGGAGGGAATCTCTGGGTGCACGCGGAGGGCTAGAAACTAGTAAAGGGCGTTAGCGCTCATCGCCAGGCCCTGCGCCGGGGATTCAGGGCAGCTCCGGCGGCCAGGGCGCCGCCCCTCGCCTGCCGGGGCTCAAGAGGGGCTTTCCCTGCCCGAATGCCCAAATCACTAGAGTTGAGTGGCTTCTGTTGAGGCAGCGGGACGGACGACGTCGTTGCCTCCCCTGCACGACACACGGCTCCCAAGGCCTCTCTGACCCTGGAGTCTGTACGTCTCGTCGGGAACCGAGCGGTGGCACGGGCCTTCGGTCAGCTGTTTCGCTGTTACTGAGAAGCAAGTGCAGGGGGCTGTCACCCCCAAGGCGTTGTGCTGCCTAAAGTCAAATGTGTGCCAGGCTGCTTTGTTTCCTTGCCTTCTGCATACACAGATTTTTATTTTCCCTTCCTTTCAGTTCAGAATCAACACGTAACCTCTTGGAAGACATTTTAAAAATGCCTTTAAAGTCAATATTGTTACCACCTGGGAGCGCTACCCTGCATCAGCGCATGCGCACTCAGTGACCACTGCGTCACCGCGGGACTGTTTCCCAGTGGTCTCAGGTTACAACCCAATTTCATAATGTTGAAATGTGAGGGAATACGAGAATTGGAGTCTTTGAAGTGTTTTATTACTATTTACAAGCATGAACTAAGGTCGAAAGTTCACATTTGCTTTTTTTAGAACTGAAAGACTAAGGTAAAAATGAATACAAGTACTCTACTAGATACAAAGACAGTAGAGTCAAACTTGAAAAACATTTTTTTACTTAAGTAAAACTATACTTTGATATTGAAATAATATTATTTTGAATTTTGTACTTTGTAATATATAATGTACTTGTTTCCATGTCAGTATAGCTACTTTAGCTTTTGTAACATAATATGGTCAGGGCAAGAGCCAAGTATTTTGGGGTCCAAAGTTTTACAAACTGGGAACCCTCTTCAAGAAAAAGATTTAAAAATTAAGTATGGAAGTGGGTATTATTTAGATGAGAAATCACTATAAATTATGAAAGAAAAGGACTTCCGGCCAAGATGGCGGCGTAGCCGGTCACCCTGAGCCTCCTCTCACAACCAAGATTAAGAACAACAAAAATATAGAACCAAAAAAAAAAAGAAAACCCAACCAGGACAGAGAGAAAACTGAATGGTGTGGGAATCCGACAACATTCACCCAGATGGGTAAGAGGGGCGGAGTCAGTGGCCGGCTGCATCTGCAGCCTGGTGAGTCAGGTCTCAGCACTGCGCACATGGTCACCCCAGGCGCACAAGCGGTGGCATTGCCCAACAGGAGCAGTCCCAGCGAGGTGCACAAGGAAGCCCACAAATTCGTGCACAGATAAACCAGGCGAAAACGGGCAGCAAGACAAACTGGGTGATACAGGGCCCCAGCGCCAGGAAGTGCAGCCTAAGCACCATTGAAAATACTTGTGGGGGCTAAGGTGCCAGGAGGGAGTCCCAGCTTCACAGGAGAGTTCGTTGGGGAGACCCGTGGAGTCATGGAGTGTGCGCAGACCCACCCGTATGGAGGGCAGCACCAAAGGGGCCCAATTTGACAGGGGAAGGAGGCTGAGGAGACTGGAATCCATGAAAGAGCGCGGAGCAAGCGCCATTGTACCCTCTTGGACCCCGCCCCCACATCTAACGTTACAACCCAACGACTGGGCTGCCCCACCCTGGGGAACGCCTAAGGCTCTGCCCCTCACTATGTAACAGTCACGACCAGAGAAAAACAGAAAGACCAAAACCAAGGATGGCTCAGATGGGAGAGCAGACTGGGGCCCAGGAGCTGATTCATCTGAGTGACCAGGAGGTGGTCAGCCTATCAGATGCAGATTTCATAGAACTGGTAGCCAACCTATCAGAAGCACAGTTCAAAACTCTGGTGATTAGGAAGCTCACAGAATTGGTTGATTTTGCTCACAAATTAGAGGAACAAATGGAGGCTACAATAAGTGAAATGAAGGAAAACGCACAGGGAACCAACAGTGATGGGAAGAGAACTGGGGCTCAAATCAATGGAGTGGACCAGACGGAAGAAAGAAACAACCAAACAGAAAAGAATGAAGACATAAGATCTCAAAAAAATGAGGAGAGGCGTAGGAACCTCCAGGACATCTTTAAACGTCCCAACATCTGAATTATAGGGGTACCAGAGGGGGAAGAGGAAGAGCACCAAGTGGAAAACTTATGTGAACAAATAATAAAGGAGAACTTCCCCAATCTGGCAAAGGAAATAGACTTCCAGGAAGTCCAGGAAGTTCAGGGAGTCCCAAAGAAGTTGGACCCAAGGAGGAACACACCAAGGCACATTATAATTACATTACCCAAGATTCAAATGAAGGAGAGAATTCTAGAAGCAGCAAGGGATAAGGGGACAGTCACCTACAAAGGAGTTCCAATCAGACTGTCAGCGGATTTCTCAAAAGAGACCTTACAGGCAAGAAGAGGCTGGAAAGAGGTATT
>PVKU01010163.1:0-54607 GCA_004027475.1 Anoura caudifer
GAGGAGAGAGGGGGACAAGGTACATAGAACAAGTAGCATAGATGGTAGGTAGAAAATAGACAGGGGGAGGGCAAGAATAGTGTGGGAAATGTAGAAGCTAAAGAACTTATGACACATGGGCATGAACTAAAGAGGGGAATTTGGGTGGGAGGGGGTGTGCAGGGTGGAGGGTAATGAAGGGGGGAAAATGGGACAACTGTAATAGCATAATCAATAAAATATAATTAAAAAAATTTTAAAAATAAAAAATAAAAACAAAAAAATAAATTAATTAATAAAGCCTATTCTCCAGACAAGAGCCAGAGTGGTCATTATAAAATGGAAATCAGATCATACTACTTTCTTCTGCTTAACTCCTTCAACAGTTTTTAATTGCACAAGGAATAAAATCTAAACTTCTTGATCTCCAAGCCCCTTCATAATCTGGCTTTTGCCTGAGTCCCTATCTCCTACTCTGTCTAATAAATATTCTTAATATTCACTCGTGAACATGAGGCACTTGGCAGGGTGGGAGGGGAGATGGGTTGCAAACAAGCCAAGCTTTTGCATTTGCTGATCGTCTACCTGGAACACTCTCCAGGTCCTTGCACGTGTGGCTTAGTTCCAATGTCACCTACCTATTGATGTGTTTATTTGTTCATTGCCTGTTTACTTACACACACAGTGCCTGGCACACAGCGCATGATTAATGTGTGTGCAATGAATGGGTGAGCTATGTCAAAATATACATAAATAGAAACAAGGAATAAAGAAAATATATATGTGAAAATAACAGTAGTTAAAAGGAGGAAATGTGATTTTTCCTTTTTAACTTTTAAAAATATTGTTTTTTTGTTTTTGTTTTTTTTTTTAAACTCCATATACAAATCATACCTATGTTGAAGTAGAACTACAAAACCACTGATAGTTATTTTCTGGGGCTGTAAAAATTTCTTTACTTTCATGCTGTTTATCTTTTATGGAAAAGATGTCTTTTCATTATCTTTACCTTTCTTCATGAAGCTTTATCTTTTGTCTTTCTAGCTCTCATATAAGACTCTGTAGTAGGAATTTTCTAGAGGACCTTAAATTGAAAATTACCTCCGCCACCTAACTTGTGTAATTCACTGCACTTTGTTCTGCTGGACATTTTCTCAAAAGGAAAATTGCCTGAATTCTCCACTGAGAGCCCCTTTAACATACAGGCAGACTTCAGAGACATCATGGGTTGGATTCCAAACCACCTCAATGAAGTGAATATCACAATAAAGCAAGCAAGCCACACAAATTTGGGGGTTTCCAGTGCCCATAGAAGTTACACTATACTATAGTCTACTAAGTGTGCATGGCATTATGTCTAAAAATGTGCACACCCAATTAAAAATACTTAATTGCTAAAACTGCCAACCACATCTGAGCCTTCAGGGAGCTGTAATCTTTCTGCTGGTGGAGAGTCAGCTTGTGAAAAACAAGAGATGTATGAAGCATAACCGAATGAGGTGAGCCTGCGTGAATGAGCACTGGGCCAACCCTGACGTCTCAGACCCTGTCCCCATGGAGGGGGACTTCTCCATGCTGTCCATGTTTGTGGTCTCACAAATAGTAAACCTTGCCATTCGGAAACATTTATGAACATTCCCTAAATGCGCGGCACTTTGCTGGGTGTTGTAGAAGGAAACAAAGACATTTATTTATTTACTTACTTATTTGGTCAACCTTTACCTCTTCCCCAAAATTATTTAAAATGGCTTACAACAAGAAGATATGCAAGAAGGGAGAGGAAAAGGAAGAAAAAATGAGTAGAAGAGCAGGAGGAGGAAAAGGAAAAGGATAAACAAATGAGGACCCTGGCCAGGTAGCTCAGTTAGTTAAAGCGTGTCCCAATACATCAAGGTTACAGGTTCAATCTCTTCAGGGCACATACAAGAAGCAACCAATGAATGCATAAATAAGTGGAACAACAAATCCATGTTTCTCTTTCTACCTCTTCCTCTCTCTCAGTTGAGAGAGAGAGAGAGAGAGAGAGAGAGAGCGAGCACCAGTTAAATGTAAATAAAACTAGAAAATTGTGAACAGGTAGAAAATAACACCATGGGAAACAACATCCTGAAACTTGATGATCCTTGAAGATAAACTTTAAATTCATCTCTGTTTATAAACCTGGTTCCTGCCTTAAAACATCTTAAAATTAAGCAGAGGGATTACAATATGGACAAAAATAATCGAAGCAATTAACAAAAATCTGAAGCATCGTAAGTAACTGCAAGGGACCATTGTGAATACAAATATATCCCTCAAATGGCACAAGGACTGCATTGTAAAAACTCCAGTAATTGTGTGAAAAGTCCCAGGTCACTGTGACAACTTGTGCCTGCGAAATAAGCTCTGCAGCATGAGGGCACCTCCTGAGGTCGGCTACAGAGGAGACAGCGGGGTGAACCAGGCCAGGAAACGGATGTTAGAGCTGGACTGTGAGGTATGAATGTTAGCCCCGCCACAAACTGCCTGTGTGACCTTGGAAAGGTCACCAAATCTCAATGCCTCACGTGTACAATGGGGATGACAATCCCACTGGACCGTTCACATCATTGTGTGAGAGGAATTGATGAGTTAATACACAGAATGCACTTATATCGGTGCCTGGGACACAGCAACTCCTCTCACAGCACTAGGACTTCCCTGTGAAAAAGAAAAGGAATCAAGTTAATTGCTTATCAACTTAATGAAACTAAGTTTAATAATCCCCTTTAAGTGATGAATTTTAGCATGAACACAATAGTTATATGCATGCTTCCCATTCAGCCATTTACCTGGAGCCTATAAAAGATTTCCAGGAAATTTTGAATCACGAATTTCAAAAACATCTCAGACATCAGCTGCTGAACCCTCTATGTAGCTAAGACAGTGAGGCCAGAGTGGGGGTGTCGGTGGGGGGTGGCCAGCTCTTCATAACAAACAAATGCTAGAATCTGGAACAGAAACTTGACTTTGTTCTCTGCTCTTTCCACATGGTGCTGCCTAGGCTGGGACTGATTGTTGACGCCTGTTGGTTTTCTAGCCATCCCAAAGGAATTTTAATCTGTCAAGAATTTTTAATCCAATCAATATTTATCGTGCTCTCCAATGACAGGAACTGGGCTAAATCCTAGGGGTTAAATGGTGAGCAAGAGGTCAGATTGCCATACTCCTGAAAACCACAGTGTAGCAAAAGATGTGGACATCTATCAAGTGGTCATAAAAATCAATGCAGATTGCAGGTGTGTAAAAGTCTACCATGTCTACCATGTAGATAAAGCAATGAGCCTATAGAGGAAGCTGGTGGGATGGGGGTTACATATTGATTGACAGATCAAGATGGTGCCAGCTTTTCCAGTGAGACGTGACTACCCAAACTTAGGTATGTGTGGGGGTCTGTTAGCCCAAATCCTTATCTGGCTCCAGACTCCAGTTCATTTTGTATATGTAACGGGAGGCAGGCAGTTAACCAAAGTTGTTTCATTGGCCCCTTCTCTGGGGCACTGCGGATCCCCACTCTTCTCCCTTCCGGGCCTTGGGATGAATACACAGTCTCAAGGTTTTCCTTTTCCCAGCTAGTGAAGATGATACACACAAACTTTCAAGGGCACCCCCACCCAACCCTGGCACTATCATAATTTACTTGTGTTGTTTTTTTTTTATATATTTTATTTATTTTAGAGAGAGAGGAAGAGAGGGAGAAAGAAAGGGAAGGAAGCATTAATGTGTGGTCACCTCTCATGAGTCCCCCACGGGGGATCTGGCCCACAACCCAGGCATGTGCCCTGACTGGGAATCCAACCAGCGATCCTTTGGTTCGCAGGCAGGTGCTCAATCCATTGAACCACACAAGCCAGGGCTACTTGTGTTGTTTTGAATGCCTGGCAGCCTCATCCAACCAGGCTCAGGATTACTGGGTCAATGGGTGAGACCTGTCTTTCTTTGCCTGTAGCCTCCTGTATTAAGTTCTTTGTTAGATGGCAATAGTGAGGGCCCTGCCTTTATTTCCCCTCTGACCACTCATTCTGCTGTAACAAAGTAAATAGGACTCAGAGAGATTAGGCTGGAGGAGCTGTAGGGGAGCATGTGGAGGGTCCACTGTCATGCGCAGCTCCTGGCTTGCAGAACTGGGTGACTGAGGACTGGCTCACCGACTGGACGCTAAAAGCAACTGGAGCTCAGGAAGGAGCGGAAGCCAGAGGGTTGCTGACCAAGGTACCAAATTTAGAAAAAAAAATTATATATAAAGACTTCAAACCCACTTAGTTAAGGTTTTTCAGTATTTTATTGTGGCACACAGGATGGAGTATGGTACAGTGTTCTTACGTCAAGTAACTGTCAAACCAACCAGCTGTTTCCATGTGGCTGAAGTTACTCTTTTACATGTAATTTGCATCTCTCTGAAATCTACCATGTGCAGTATCCCATGTTTAATGAACATTAATGTGAAGCTTGGTTTCTGAGGTGACTCCTAGTCCTTACAGAAGCCAATGTACTGAGAATCTTCATAGGTTCAAATCCACAGCATCATGGTAGATAAAGCAATATTTTATCTATTTACGTGTGACATATAATTAACTAGAAATAGGTAATGGGAAGGGATCAGATAACCTTAAATGGAGACCACTTTGCTTTCAGGTTAAATTCATGACTTAAAAGTTGTCTAAAGAACAAGTATTAAACAAAATTAGCTGACAAAGCAATTGTGTAAGAACAGAAGCAGAACAGCAGGTAATCAATAATTTCATTGACATTCCACATCAAGTGCAAGAGCTTCCTTAACTTTACAGTGGACAGAGAGGATGAACAGGGTGCATATTTGATGCAATGTCCAACCAATTACAGCTGTCACCAAAGTCCAAATATTTTCCAATAGACATGCAGAGCAATGGCATATAGAATCCCCCCCACTTAGTGACTCAGAACAATTTCATTATCTGTATCTATAGTTTGTAAAAAGTTTAAAACTAGTGGCATTAAACATTACTCTCTTGAAGCAACAGAATTAAGCTAACAACACAAGAATCATGAGCTCAGGATTGCAGGCAACATGTTTGTAATGAAAATAACTTTCGATATCTTTATTCTCCCCATCCAAAATTATACATTGATTAAAAAATTATTCCTCCTGATTATATCATTTGCTTGGGTTTCAACTTCTGCCCACAATATTTAGACTATATTTTTTAATGTGGTCATAGTGATAGAAGGGCAGGACTCATATGCTATCCTAATCACATTTTTATTGTGTAGTGGTGTTTAAGTTATCTTTTTGCCATAAAGAATGTACTTTTCACACATAATTTCAGAATTGCCTCCAAGAAAGTCATTCCCAACATTCTACAGTACAGTGTATGGGGGCAAAGTAGTTGATTATTTGTAAAAGAAAAAGAACCCAAGACACGCATTTACTCAGGTTTATTATCAGTAAAATTTTTGAGGGTCAAAATTTCATGAATGGTCATGACCTAATTGTATCCCTCAGAATTACCAATTAAGGGGCAAAAAATACATTTTAGTTGTTAAAATTTTGACTTAAATATTGGAGGTCAATAGTCCACTTATATATGGCTTATATTGATGCCTTCTTTAAGATGGTTAATTAAGTCAACAACCACAGCAAAAAAAAATGTCATTCAGTGTAACTTTATTTACTATTTATTGCACATAATTCGAGGTCTTCAATTTCTAACCACCAAAGGTTCAAAGGACTATTTTTTCCATGAAGTTTAACATTAACATTAGTGAATTCATTTATTCATGTGTTTTGATTGTAAACATCTGAATTATTCACATTGCCATAGATCCTGAACTCATAAGCGTGGACCATGCACAGCTGGCAGCAAGCCAGGAAGCCACTCTGCAAGCAAACAGGTACTCTGCATAAGGAAAAAAGTCATAGCACAACACTGAATTTCCAACCCGAGTCATCTCAGAATTACATATATCGACTTCGTAATTCGTATAGTGTCTGGAACTCAGCTGCTTGGTTGGTGATGGGGTTGACCTGGTTTCGGGAGGGTTGTCCTGAAATAATTAAGGAAAGGGGAGCTCAATCTTTCTTCTTGGTTGCTTGCTCCTCCCTTGCACCTTCATCTTTTTTCTTGTCCGCATCAGCTTCTTTGGTGTCTTCCTCTTCACCTTCACCTCCTTCTTCCTCCTTTGCATCCTCAGAATCTTCTTTGGCAGCTTTAACATTAAAAAAAAGAAGAGATATACAAACTCCAAATCCAGGGTAAGTTCAGTCCAAATATTTTTGCTTAGGTTTTGGGGGAAATCACAAATGTCAGAATGCTTCCTAAAAACCTCTCAGCTCTACTCTGCCAAAATACACACAGCTGCCATGCCCACCAGGAATGCTTTGCCCCTGCCCACATACTTAAATAGAATGAGAGCACTTCTAGGTGCTGGAAAGCTCTCTACGCCCCTCCAGGAGCTCAGTATTTCTTTATTATAGGTTGGTATTTGTCTTTGTTAAGACACCAAACTGCTGTGGTCAATGAATATATTTTAAAATGTTTAGTAGGAATACAAGAACAAGAGGAGGATATTCTTAAATGCTATTTTCAAAAAACTACCATGCTGAGCAGAGACATGCCTCTTTCTCAGGGAGGACAGCCAGGTTGAGAAGTCAGGTGCTTTCTGAAGGATAAATATATCCTTTAACATTCTAAACTCATATATGAATGGAATTTCTTTGGCATAAGCAAGGCTTCATCTACCTTACCCACCTCCTAACAAGTACCCACACTCAGTCTTCACTTGAAGTTGTAGGCATTTGGTGTTTTATCATACCTTCCTCCTCTTCCACTCCTTCCTCTTCCTCAGCCTCTTCCTTCTCCTTCTCCTCCTCTTCAGCTTCCCCTTCAGAACGGGCTTCGTCCTTAGCTTCCTCAGCTTTCACAGCCTCAGTGGTCTCCTCCACCTCGATCTGCTCCTCCTGGACGTGGCTGGTGTAGTAAGAAGGGAAGGAGCGTGCTGACATCAAGTAAGAGCTGGTTTGTAGACCACCGTAGGCTGATCGGCCAAAGACCTGGGAACTCTGGGAGTAGCTGCTGGTTAGGCTTCCCACGCTGGTGAAACTGAGCCGGGTCTCCTCACCTTCCAAGAGTTTCCTAGGGAGGCAGGGGCAGGGTGAGGTTACCACACATGAACACAGGAAGTGTGTTGAATGACTTGCTCTAAGGCTACCACCCATCCCCTTCCCCTAATGCCAAAGGTACATGCAAGCAGGAGCAGGGAGATGTAACAGAGACCAGAACAAAGACAACAACACACATTTTTTAAAACTTTAAAAATAATCCTGTTAGATTTAAAATGTAATGGAAAGCTAAGAACTCATTCTTCTCAGGATAAATTCTTATCTGATTCAGCATCAATGAAACCTGACTTCCTCCCTGAGGCCAAGTGAGTGGGGGTGGCCTGGTCCATCCTCCCTGAGCTCACCTGTAAGCTGCAATCTCAATGTCCAGGGCCATCTTCACGTTGAGGAGGTCTTGGTATTCTTTTAGATATCGTGCCATTTCACTCTTTGTAGTTCTCAATTCATTTTCTAATTTGTTGATTGTGTCCTGTTAGAAGACAAAAAAAAATCCAAGCATATATCCCTACTGCTACCATTTTACGGTAGTACAGCTGCAAAGACCAGAGGTTAGTTAAAAGCAAAGTGCATGCCTTAGGAAAAATCTCCCCTAAATCAGCTGCCTCTTCTCTTCTTAAAGAAGAGAAGGTGAAACCTTTCCATCCTTGAAAAAAAAAAATCCAACTTCATGAAACATGAGATGATAAAAAAAAATTTTAATGATGGAAAAATTTTTTGATAAAAAATTCTTTTTGTTTTCTTTAATGAAGTCTAATGATAATCATTAAATGCCTGCAAGGAACTAAAATGATTTTTTTTAACTTTGTTTTTCATTCATTAGTTAACTTTATCCAGGTCACATGCAAGAAATACATTTCTTTTTAGGAGAAAGAAGTAGGTTGATAAAAAATTATTTCACCTAAAATATTTTCTATGTAGCTATGATTTTTTTCTCAACCCCCGAAGATGGAGGTCCTTAAAAAAAATGTATTACTGTGAAATCATTTCCTACTACAGTTCTGAGTATTCCTGTCTACCTGCTAAGGAGTGGTCGGTAAAATTGATCAGTAAGCATGCTGATCACAGGTATTCTTCAGAACTAATGAGGATTCTTCGCTGCATTCATTAATCAGATGGTCCAATCCATGCCGCAGAGCAACTGGTGGCTAATGCAGGACAATAGAGAAGCAGGCCAGAGGCAACGCCCAGTTGCCACCCCCTCTCCTTCACCCACTCCACCCAACAAACATCCTGCAGGACTGGGAAGCTTTAATGAGGAACAGAGATTCCACTGCACCAAGCACAACATCCCCACCCCCTCCCTCCAAGTGCCCCACCCCTCCAAGGCAGTTCACGGAACCAAATCCTATCCCCTAATAGCTGCATGCAGAGAGGCCTCATCTCTGGCCCCCACTTTCTGGGCATGCCCTCAACCAACCCCCTACTTCTGCAGCCTCCCCCAGCGACACACACACACACACACACACACACACACACAGTTTTTTGCCATACCTGCATAGCACTAATGTCGGCATTCTGCTTATCCTCCAGCTCTTGCAGCTGCTTCTCCAGCGCTTCGTTCATGCCCCGGCACGCTTCGATCTCCAGGGTCTTGGCCTTGAGCAGGCGGCGGCTCTCGGACACCTCGTCCTTGGCGGCGCGCACCGCGTCTGTGTTCTTGGCAGCGCTCTCCGTCAGCACGGTGAAGCGGCTCTTGAACCATTCCTCGGCATTCTGCATGTTCTTGGCAGCCAGCTTCTCGTACTGGGCGCGGATGTCCTTGAGCGCGGCGGAGAGGTCGGGCTTCGAGGACACGTCCATCTCCACAGAGATCTGCGCGTACTGGATCTGCGCCTGCAGCTCAGCGATCTCCTCCTCGTGCACCTTCTTCAGAAAGGCGATTTCGTCCATCAGGCTATCGATGCGCTTTTCGAGCTCCGCTCGGGCCAGAGCCGCCTCGTCCGCACCTTTGCGCGCTTCCATCAGCCGACCCTCGGCGTCTTCTCGGCTCAGCACCTCTTCCTCGTAGCGAGCCTGCAGGTTGCGCAGAGTCTCCTCCAGCCCCTCTCGCTCGCCCTGCAGCGCCTGCTTCTCGTTGGTGGCGTCTTCTGCCGCCAGGCGCAGGTCGCGGATCTCCTGCTCGTACAGAGCCCGGAAGCGCGACGGCTCCGAGTGCTTCTGGCGCAGCACCAGCAGCTCAGCTTCCAGGACCTTGTTCTGCTGCTCCAGCTCGTGCACGCGCTCGATAAAGCTGGCAAAGCGATCGTTGAGGTCCTGCAGCTGCGCCTTCTCCTGGGTGCGGATTGACTTGAGGTCGTTGCTGATGGCGGCTACCTGGCTCAGGTCGAGGTTCTCGAGACTGGGCATCAAGGAGCCGGAGCTGGACGAGTAGCTGCGGCGCACGGACAGCGAGGAGGAGACCGGCGCGGAATAGCTGGAGTACGCGGAGCGCGCGGTGCTGTAGCCGCTGCGCACGCTGGAGATGTGCACCCGGGGCGTCTCCACGTAGCGCCGCTTGTAGGAGGTGGAGTAGTACGGCTCGTAGCTGAAGGAACTCATGGTGGCTGTCCGTGCCCCTCTGGCTCTCGGCGGAGACGGGGGACCTGCAGAGAAAGAAGTACGGGGGAGAGAGGGAGAGGGGAGGATGGATGGATGGCTGTGTGCGGCTCGGCGAGGTCCTGACACCCCTATTTATACTCTGGGAGAATTCTGACGCAGCCCGCGATCGATCACGGCGCGCAGGGTGGTGGGGGCAGCGCTGCTGCAGCAGCCCCGGAGGATTCTGCGCAAAAGGAAGGCGGGGGTGAGCGTCAGGCGGGTGGGGTGAGGCGGCTCTCGTCCCTTCCACTCTTCTCTGAAGGCCTGTGTTTTCTGTGAGATACCGCACCCCCTATCTCATTTCTTTTCCCTCCCCTCACCCCATCCTACTCCTCTGACCTCCTATCACCTAGATTCTAGTGTGTCCCCAATAACAAGTTCTCACTTCCTACTGACGTCTTAGTTTTCCAGATCTCTGCACCTCACAGATCTCTCCCTCTAGTTCTCCCCTTTCCGCACCAGGAGCCTCCGCCTCCATCCACTTTGGTGTTTATGGTGACATCGCGGTGCCCCCTGGCCCTGGAGGTAGAGAGGATCGGCTAAGGCTGCATATCTGCGACATGTATAGGAAAAAGTTTCCTAGTTCTTTGTAGCTGTTTCTGGCACTTTCTTTAATCTCTCTCTCTCTCTCTCTCTCTCTCTCTCTCTCTCTCTCTCTCTCTCTCTCTCTCTCCCCCTCTCTCCTCTCTTTCTTTCCGCTCTGCTTACACACCCACAAACTTGCGGCACTGCAGGTGTCGATTTGAGCATTTATAAACTTTTAGAGCAGTTAATATGAGCCTTGTAGTGTCCCTGGATTTTCTCATTTCTTCCTGGGGACTGAAGGAAGCCTCCAATGCGTGTAGCACGGTGAGAACCAGCCGAGTCGGAGTTTGAAACCAACCGGGATGAAGACCCACTGCAAAGGCAGCGGTCAGCTTCGCAGCGGGTACTTCATTCTGTAAACGCTTCCTGCATCTTCTTCAAGCTAAATTCCTGTTTGACATCCCCAATCCTATCACATTAAAAGCCCCTTTCCCTCTTTTTACACCTGTGTAGCACCCAACCTGATGATTTCAACCAGCCATGCAGGTGGTTGACCGAGAGAAGCGGCTGCTGCCAGCCGGGAGCCCCAGGGAGAACTCAGATCCGAGACTTCTTGTTCTGGGGCGGAAAGAAAACAACCGCGTGATTCTTTCCCCGGATTCACTCTAATGAACAGGGAACAGATACAGTCAGGAATCCATGTACTTCATTTAAGAAACACCCAGATACCTGAACAATGCGCCCGGCGTCGCGCACCATGATACGGTCCTGCGGACTGCAGAGCACATTGCACGTTGTGCTCCGGAGCCCCTCTGATTTCCAGGGCGGATCGCAGTCATTTGCCTAGCACACCTAACATTTTTCTAGGCAAGCGTTTAATTTTTGCTTTATTTGTGTACGAGTGGCATTTGACGTGCAATTTAATTTTTTAAGAGGCAAACTAAGGAGAAACATGGTAACAGTTTTAAAATAGAGAATCTGGAATCGATCGTTTTCCGGTGATGCTGAGCGGGTGAAGTGCCTGCAGTGGGCGCCACGGTTGCCCGGAGGCACTGCGCTGCGCTCCGGGCGGGACGGCGGCGTGAACTTAACCTCTGAGGTTCCTTGCTGCTCTCAGATTCTATGCCCCACCCTCTTCATGGCAGAGGGAAAGACTGCAGCAGACAACTTTGTGGGGGAAGTGGGGCCTCTAAATCATCTCTTCTGTCTCAAATAATGCAACTTTAGAAACAATAATTTTGATAGTTCAAATCCATCAAGAGGTCCGTCCACACTCAATCATTCTCAAGTGCCAAGCCTAGGCCACTAGGCTGTCCTGAATTTCACTCTGCCCTGACAGACAAGATAGGGCACTTATTCTGATGACTTTTTATAACCCTGGAGTCCTTGGTCTCCCCATTCATCACTAATTCAACCGTGGGAAAGGCTTCGCTGGGGAGGATAAGGAAGACGGAAGAAAACCTAGATAAGCCATATTTTTGTTTCTCCCAATTACTTCTCTGTGGAAAAGCAGTGGCATGATGAATTTTTCAACCTGCTCCATATAAACCACATTGTTTCACACTCACTGTGTGAATCTGCCTGCACCACACCCTTAGGTATTCATGAATTCATTTCCTTATTGCCAGCTCCCTTCCTGTGGAGTTTCAGGTCACCCCAAGAAATCTTAAGTCCATCAGCACTTTTTTTTCCAAGGCTCCTGGCTGAAGCCTGTGACTGCAGAGAAGGCTGCCCAGAAACAGGGAGGGGCTGATGGATGCTGCAGGGGTAGGGGTGAAACACTGCAGAGAAAGAAACCTGTGGGCCACCTGCTGCCAGCCCCTGGGCAGCTGAAAAGGGAGGCACACAGAGGTGGGAAGAGTGGGAATGAGGACTCAGAGCCCTTGGCGTTCTGGAACCTGGTGAACAGGGAGTGGAGACAGGGGCGCATGAACTATAGTTAGGAACGTAGATCTCCTTTTTTTTTTCTTTCTTTTTTTTATGTGTTGGGGGAGTTTGCCACATGGCATTAATATGACAATACCTGATGAATACACATTAATTTTCAATATTGAAATATGTAATTAGTCATTGCTTATTAACCATAGCTATAAAATATATGGATAATAAATAGTAATATCTTGAATATGTGCACAATTTTATTTTGAGGATAAGGTATCAAAATAAATTAAATATACAATGTATTTCTACACATTTTGAGAGGGCTGGGTGGTGGGCTGGGATGGGAGTAGAAGACAGAAAACTGTATAAGAAGAACAATTAAAATAAAATAAATAAATGGGAAAAAAAATTCAAGACACAGGCCAGCTGGATTCCTCTGTAGCCACTCAATTCTTTGTTGTTGTGAGGAAAAAAAGTGAAAAGATCATAGTTCAAACTTTCTCCTTTTTTTTTTAATAACTCCTGGCACAGCCTCCTCATTCCACACTACACCCTTGTTATGGAAGGGCTTCTGAACCCCTCCCACACCTGAGTTTTAGTAACTACCTTCAGCCTTCCTTTGCTAGGTGCCTGCCTCTTTTAAAAAATATTCTGTTCAGCTCTGCTGGTGTGGCTCAGCGGATTGAGCGTCAGCCTGTGAATCGAAAGGTCACCAGTTCAATTCCAGGTTAGCATGTGAGAAACAACTGGTTGATGTTTTTCTCCCTCTCTTTCTCCCTCCCTTTCTCTCTCTCTAAAAATAAATAAATAAACAATCTTTAAAAAATTCTGTCCAGTCATTTTCTTTTTTAAATCATCTTTGCAGAATTTTGCTCTGAATGGCCACATGGCATTTACTCTGTGTGTCAAAGCAAAGTTAAAATGAACAACTTTTTAAAATTCTTAACGTTGTCTTCCACCTCACCGTAAATGTGTTGCATCAGTGCTGTTTGCAGTGGTGTCATTACTTCTTTAGAAGAGGACTTTGCATGTTGCTGCGGGCTTGTGCATTTATTCCCCTGTAAGAATGTTCTTTACCAACATGACATTGGTTGAGGGCTGCCAGCAAAACATACTTCTGGAAGATAACAATTATTTGAAAAACAAATTTGGAAGTATTTTGATGAAATTTATTAATAAAATTTCTTCCAGATTGGTTATCCCTGACATCTCCTTAATCCCCTAAGGCATGGTTGGAGGTAGTTTAGTTTAAAATAAAATATGGTAACATTACCACAAAGCTCATAAAATGTAACCTAAAGACCGCTGACAAAGTTTTACTTCTTCTCCAGTGGCTGGAGTCAGAAAGCTTCAGGTGGATAGAATCTGGTGGATGTCATTATTCTGAAATGCTTTGGCACAGCAGGAGTTCTGTGTCAGCTTTTGTTTGGAAAGTTCAGCTTCAGGGTGAAATTCTTACGAGGCAGGCCTCATGAAAAGCATAGGTCCAAAGAGCAAGAGAGCAAATTCTCCTGCCACCAGCGAGCTGTGGCAACAGTCCTAGTCCAGGACAACAAATGGGTCTCTATTCAACTCACCACCAGGTCAATATATTAGTGTCAGCAAAGCTGGCCTCAGTTTGTGGAGGCAAAGAAAAATGAAAGCTATAAACATGTACAGGACAGCTGCACTATGATGGGTAATTGGTATCTGTTATTTAATAATTATAAAATCCCCTTGATTGTTATTATCCAGAGCAAACAGCTGAGGCCCAGAGAAGTTAAGTAATTTGCCAGCTCGCACAGCTACTTGAGACCTAAGCTCCCTCTGCTTCCAGTCTGGGCCATGTTCCACTGTTTGCACACACTGCAGCCATGGGCATTTGCCACTTGCACATGTCTTTGTGGGGTCCAATAACTGCTCCGCAGTCTGCAGTCTGGCGTGGGTGTAGTGAACCTCCATGTTTGGGGGACACTGATATGAACTGACTTATATACCAGGAGGAACTAGTAGATGAGCATGTTTCATTCGGACAAGTAGTGATGACAATGAATTGTGTATTTGTAGGTATCTTAAGTGTCCCAAAGAAAAATTAAAGGGAGCCTGCCCGTGGAACATGACATAGAGCTGGTGGTGTTACTTTTTAAACATTACTCTAAACTTCAGTTTGCAGACACCTTTTCTACAATCAGTGACCTAAAATGCAACTTAGCTGACCTAAACTCTTTAAAATAACTAAATCATGACTTCCACCTTTTTTCTAAGTACCATACCTTCACTTTCCACTCTTAAAAGTAGGTTTTCTTTGAAAACATGACTTTAAAGTTGCCCTAAAAAATAAATGAGAAAATGCTGACACTCACCATCTCATTATTGAAGCTTATCGTGCTTTCTATAAATCTTTAGCTTTTAAAAAAGAAACGACTAAAATCAACAGAAAATGTATACTGCGTGGAAGCCACAAATATATATCCTCTCTGTTTCTTATAACCAGTGCATTTCTTTAGATATGATTCATGAATCTCCCGCCCCTTGGTAATACATTTGGAACAAGACTCTCCTGACTGTAATACAAAATATGCCTCATTTTACAGCATCACATTGTGAAGCAATGCATCACAAAGTGTGCTATGCAGCTATATGAAATTTAGATTGCAGCAGGGACAAGAATGTCATCTGAATAGATTAAAATTGAAAAGCACATTTATATTCAGAACATGTGCAGTATTAGAAATGACCGGAACCTGCTGCTGTCCCAGCAGAAATGATGGTGACAGGTTCGAACTCCTAAACGCCTGCCTCACCGAACTAGCCAAGGTAATGCATTTTTCCCCAGAGGCCTGCTCCACAGTCCTTGTCTTTAATCACAGTCACAAGACTCACAGGTAAGAGAGTGTGTTGGGGACTTGAAAGAGCCCAATGTGCAGTATTTCAGGCAGGTCACAGCCAGACCGTGCAGAACCAACTGGACTAACCCTGTGTGTTGAATCGTGCTTCCCTGACTGCAGGGAAATAAATGCTGCATCTGCAATTTGGGGACTAACTAGCCTCAAAGATATTCCATCCAGCACCTGGGTTTCTTCGCTGACCTTTCCAGTGGTCTAATAAATCAGTCGGAGGAATGTGAGGTTGACTGCAAAGAGAGGAAAAGCACTTCTGTCTGCAAGAGACAAAGCCGGTAAATCGGCTGCCTCAGCCTTGGGGGAACCGTCCAGGGACGCAGTGCGCTGTCTCGCCAGTGCCTCCCTGCTGCAAGCTTGCAGCGGAAGCGGCTGCAGAATTGCAAATGGGCGGATCCCTGCATTCCGGCATTAAAGCGGGCAAGCTTCTGACACCAGGATGTAGAACACTGGCTCTGGTGAGTTGAACATCTAAGAGACCGTCGGGATTAGAAAAGTGAAACTTAATTGTGTCTAAATGGCTCGTGGGTTGATTAAATAACTCGTACGTTCATTCATCCATGGAGTCGCCACGTGCCAGAGGAACTCTCCTAATGTGCACAATTTTGTACATGTGCCATGGGGGCGGGGGCGGGAAGGGGAGGGGAGGGTGCCGCACAGAGAGTTATAGCACAGCCCCTGTCTCCAAAGGGCTTGAAAAACACCTGAGCGCAGTAAAAAGACCAGCTGCTGGTCCACAGGAGAATATGCGTAAATCTGAGAAACAGGATACTGATAGTGAAAGAAGTCTTGGAGAAACGCTTCGCGCTGTGTGATTTCATTTACATGAAATTCTGGAGCAGACGAACTAATGAATGATGGAAAAAATCAGAACAGTGGTTGCTTCAGGAAGTGTGAGGTGAGGGATGACTGAGAGGAGGCACAAGGGAACTTCCTGGGGTGATGGTACTGTTTCTGTTCTGGAGAAGTTTGGGTTGGGTAGGTGTACACATTTGTCAAAAATCTGAATGTAACAGAATTTCATTCAGGGTAAATTTTACATCAAGAGAAAAAAGTGTAAACCATATATATACACACACATAATAATAAAATAAATTTAAAAAGTAATACATTACATAAACTAAAAATGTATAATAAAATGGTCTTCATACATGTTCATTCCAGCTATTACTGTGATTTTCATGATGATTATCACAATGATATGCAATGTTTGAGTTTAAATTTTTGTTATTGAGTTCTAGGAAATTTTAAAAGAGATTAGTTTTTTTAAAAAATGAGTAAGTTGCTATCTGAATAAAAATGTGTATTACAAATTACTTTCAAAATAGCTAAGCAGACAAAGCGTATACAGGTGATGTTTCAAAGAATTACACAAAACTTAAATAATAAAAAGCAAAATCCTGAGAGATGTCTCAAAGAAAAGAAGAATGGTAAGAGCAACAGTTGCTACAATTTGAGAAAATGAAGAAGTCAAACGAATCAAATGAACCAAATGAACTGGCATTCCCGTGGCTGGTCACTGTGCCACGTGTTCTGCACGGTATCGTGTCTGATCTGTGGAGTGCATGTTCTCGTTGTTCTAAATACCAGCAGATATTGTATTTCTATTAGTCTATTCCAATGCTGCATGAAAGTTGTTTTCAGTAATTTTATGTTGCTGCTTCATATTGAATTTGTATCAACTTAACAAAAAAACCCAAAACTTTGAAACCTAAGGCTTTTAATTTATACTGCTGCTTTTTTAAAATCTAAAAATATAACTTGCTTTTATTCCCATTATTAATATAATTACTTTTGGTTCATTATTCAAATCTGCTGCAATAGTTTTAAAATCTTCCAATTTTATGTCAAATTTAATAATGAATGAATGTCCCAATTTAAAAAATAACATCATTAGAAATGTGTTTTATATGCTATGCTTTATAGATTCTTGGGATTGAAAAGTAATATACATGTTTTCCACCCCCGTCCACCAGCTTCTTCATCTTTAACAGCTCTTAACTTTTGCTTTGGTTAGCCCTTTTATGGAGTGGATTCTCCCTTCTTACTCTTCCTCCACACTGTAGCCATTGGACATAACTTCCATCCAGAGCAGAAAGTCCTAGGGAGGCAGAGATATAGGGCCCAAACATGAGCTTAGGTTTTTCAATTGCTGATTCTCACAACCCGCAGATTTCTTTTTCATATGATCCTATGGCATCATCACATAACAGAGATGATAGTGGGGGCATTTACAAGGAGAGCTGAAAATTCCTGCACGCTTCTGCATTGGATGACTGGCTCCCTGCAGCAGTACTGTGAGTCAGAAACAGATGGACAGGAGTTAGTGTCCTCACTCTCTAGATAAAGATGCTTAAAGGCCTGCGCAAGTAAAGGGATCCATCCCAAACCATGCCTCCTATAAGAGTGGGACCAGGGCTGTCAGTCAGGTTTCCTGCCATCAAAGTCACTGGGCGTATTTCCCCTAAATCTGACAGTGTCTCATGAACTACTCTATCCTTTTTCAGATCCCTTCATGGGACCTTTCCAAAAAGACTAGGCAAGCCCCAGTTGCTTCCCACTTTAAGACAGTATTCTGGATGCTTTACTACTCAGAGAGCATCATCTCTTAGCTTTGACTACTGTTAAAATGCCAATATCAATGGAAGAAGTGGGGTTAAAGCTGGTATCAGTCCTTTATACCTAAGATTAAATATGAGGTTGATAATAGCTTTTGAAATGAAACAAGAGAAGGAGCTTGAGGACCTCGAGCAGCGAGTGTAGGGTGGGAAGGGGAAAAGGGCAATAATGCCACCCAGATGAGGTGGATGGTTGGAAAACAAGCCAGACTGGTGGCAAGGCTGACAGCAAAATATTCCTCATAGATGTGGAGTTCGTCATGCCTAAAATAAAGGCCCCTACTTCACCGTGTAGTTTGACTGGGAGGTCATCCATAGTAGCTATTCTTCCAGGGATGGCCAAGATATATTTAAATCAGGGGAAATCCCAAAGCTTTCTTTGGAGGGTGTCTTTCCCCAACTTGACTTTTACCAAAGAAGTGCTGTGCACTAACAGGCACTTGTCTGAGCATCTTGGGTCTTCTGTACCCCAGGAAGGTGCCAACCAACTGGGGAAAGGCCAAA
Source organism: Anoura caudifer (assembly GCA_004027475.1). Lineage (NCBI taxonomy): Eukaryota > Metazoa > Chordata > Mammalia > Chiroptera > Phyllostomidae > Anoura > Anoura caudifer. Next base: position 18,081 of record PVKU01010163.1, read on the forward strand.
TGAAGTAGCAATTAGAAGAGAGACTAAATGGCAGACTAACCCATAACTCGGGTGACCAAACCTGGGAGGGACTGATGGGAAATGAAATTATAATCCTGTCATTAAAGACAATAAGGGAAAGGAAAGTTTGCATTTACTAAGCATAACTGTGTGCAATAATATTAATAATAACTTTGTGTTAGGCACCGTGATAAGCCATTTACTGGGAGAATTTCATTTAATCAGCACAAAATCCTGACGAGTTGGCTGTTAAAATCATCCTCATCTTAAAGATGTGGAAATTAAGGTTTAGTTAGACTGGAGCTTAAACTATATACCTAAAGAACTCAGCTATATTATATGATTGAATCATTTTTTATGCTACGAGGAGGAAAATGAGGTTCCAAAAATTTAAGAATATTGGTCAAGGCCACACAGCTGGGTCAAGGTCCGTCTTCATTCTCATGCCAAAGTTATGACCAATGTGAAAGAATGTTTTTGAGAAGAGCTATGCAAATAAGAGCTCTCACTTTTTTTTCCTACAAAGTTTAAATTTGTGTAGTGGTACAAAAAAATGCTACAATAATCAGAATCAAGGATGCTCAAATCACATGCAAGTAAAGTAATCCATATAATGATCTACTAGGCACAGCACTACAGACACAAACCAGATAAGGCAGCTCTCTGCTCTATTAGCAGCCTCCAAAAATAGACATCTATCACTGCAAAATTTTATAAGACCCAAATTGCATTTGGGCATCTCTCTCCAGATACAGACTGGATGCCATATTGCTAACTAGCAATTCCTCATATTATTATATTATCTGGAGAGAAAAAGCACACTGAAAAAGATTCCCCACCTCTTTCAGTATCGCTTTATCTTACAGATTGAATAAACCACACTGCCAAATCACATTAGAGGAACAGATGTGCTTTAGAATAGGCCTGAGAGATTTCAATTGGCAAAGTGCTTTCTTATTTTTTTATGCCAAAAAAATTTTTGCCCGTTACCTAGATTCTTACAGCTATCCAAATTAAAATTTTCTCCCAGATTAGTTTCCAAATTTAGAAAGCTTACTTAAGTAAAGCGCACAGTCCCAACACTTAAATTACAGATGCAGGGAAGGCTTGGCTCAGTATACAATTCAGAGCTGCCAAAAGGGGAGAGAGACTGCTCTAGGCACAAAGCAAAGAGAATGACTCCACCGCCGAGCTGACCTTGACCCTAAATGGCCTGTTAGGTCCTCTGCCAACCTGAGATGTTCTGATTCAGAAGTATTGAAAGGATGAAAAACACTGGCTAAGCTAGGACAAGGGAGCACTAGAATCTCAACAGTGATTGGGAATATAAGTTCAAATGCATAGATAACATTAGGCCCCAAACTGGGACTTGCTACTACCTTAGTTCACACGTGACCTAAAGACAGAACCTAAGCAAAAGCCAACAGAACGAGTTGTTTGAGGGAAGAGAGGAAGAGTTACTAATTGAAGTTTTCAGGGGATGCATATTTGCTTATTTGCATTAAACTCACCTTTCTTACAAAATAGAAGTTGTAATCACAGCTGAACACCTCGATGTTTTTCAGTTGAATTGGTTCCTGTTCACCTAACACCATAGAAATTCTTTTTCTCTCTTCTGATTTTTTTTTTCTTTTCATCAGTTGACGATGAAAGGAGAAAAAAGCAGATGCTTCTCTTATCCTTGCTTTGGAATTAAGTGGTGAAATAGCAAGTGCTAGGTCCATTTTTCTCCTATTACCCAAACCCCAGCATGAAGAATAGAATCAATCTCTCTCTAACCCCACTCCGTCTTGTCTTTGGTCCTTTATCTCCTTTTAAAATGTGTGTATTGCTGGTTTCCCTTTGAAGAAAAGGGCCTAAGAATTGGAACTCAGTGCCCAAAGAAAGTAGCTGGAGTCTGGGGTTAGAGAAATGACATGCAGACAATCTCTAGGTATCAGGAAGTTAACCATCACAGATGGTGAGTGGACCAGCTGTTACTCCCAATAGGGGGTTGGGGAAGAGAGTCCTCCAGGTGAGCACAATGTAGCAAGTATCATCTTTTCCAGGAAACGAAATTTTCTGGGCGTGATATTGCTCTGTAGATAATTTGAAAGTCCATAGAGCTTTGGGAAACAACCTAAAAAGGTGGGGAAAGCACTGGACTGAGGTTGAGCTGCGTGATCCTACTTCTGGCGTTGCCACTCATTGAGTGCAGATGCCTTCAAACCGGGCCACATGTTCCCCCGGAGGGATGTAGGGCTTTTCCAGGTGCTCCTGGGCATACATGGTGCTGAGGGAATGTTCCCACACGCTCAAGGCCAGGTGCGGTCCTTTGGAAAAGCCATCTGCCTGAGAACTTGTGCTAATTCTTTTTTCCCAACTTCACCACAAACTGAATGAGCTAAATCTGCAGCCACAGATTAACAAAGTGGATTTGAATCACATAGGAAGGTAATTTTATTCTTAACTCTTAACATTGTTTTGATAAAAATGTATTGGAATTGAACGTATTCCTATTCCAGCCCTTTCTAAGTATAATGAGTTATATATCAAGGTGCCTTTAAGTGAAAAAGAAATAGGTATAATTTATAGTCATTTGATAAGACTTGGTGAAGCCTGTTTTGTTGTACTTCCAGGAATGAAGTGAATAAATTACTTTAATCATCTAAAGATACTTCTTATGAAGCTAAGTGCTTACCAAGTCTTTGCTTTTAACAAAATTAAATGAGTACTTAATAGACTGATTAGCTGATTGATCATTAAATATTTTTTACAATATGTCAATAGGTGCTTTCCATCTTAAAATTTGGAAAAAATCTCCACTATGGAGTTACATTGCAAAAACAATATAAAACAACATACAAACTTCTATCCCTGTATGCTTATACTCTTATATACTTATATGTATACTTGTATACTTTCATATTGTTTAGGCAAACAAGATTTCTCAGCAATTTTTATTTTACATCTGTGTGTGCCCATGTGTGTGTTTTTTAAAAGAAGAAGGAGAATTGTTTTATTATTCATTCTAGCAATCAGTACTATTCACTCAAGGATGAATGGATTAATTAAGAGTTACACTACAAATAGAAGTTCATTCTTTATTTTAAGGATTATTTATTAAAACTTATAAGCATGTTTTGGGTAATTGTGTACTAATGTTACTTGTAATCATAATTCAGAAAACTTTGTAATACTTAGATGCTTATGATTACATGAAATAATGCTCAATTTACAATTCTTATACCTTTTATATTATAGAGAATAATGATAGAATATCATAACACATGACTTACAAACATAAGACTTATTATATTAAGGATAAACTAATGTGGGAAAGGGTAATGGAAATAAGAGTTTTAGAAGAAAAAAAAAAGGAACCATAAAATTGGTGAAGGGTAGCCCTGCCTGGTGTGGCTCACTGGATTGAGTGCCAACCTGCAAACCAAAAGTTCCCCAGTTCAATTCCCAATCAGGCACATACCTGGGGCCTGGACCAGGTCCCCAGTAGGGGGCATGCAAGAGAAAACCACACATTGATATTTATTTCCCTCTCTTTCTCCCTCCCCTCTCTCTAAAAAATAAACAAATAAAATCTTTTTTAAAAATTGGTGAAGGGTAAAGAAGAACTTGTTCATGCATTTTTTTTTTAATGAATGGTGATGGGTAACATGTTGGTTTTCTGTTAGATTCCATTTGTTATATTTAAAAGTGTGACTTCATTTTGTTTTTAAATGTCTATATTTAAAATACATGGAAAATTACATCTTTTGCAACTAGCAACTGTTTAAACTTATGATTAAAAATTTAGACAATTTAAAATAAAAATAAGGATTATATAGATCTCCAAAATCTTTCTAGGGGGTATGCGGAAGAAAAAAAAAGTTTTAAGAACACTCATCTGGGCAAAAAATTTGAATTGATGTTCTCCTAAAGAAGATATGTGAGTGGCTGATAAGCAAATGAAAAATGTTCAGCATCATTGGTCATCAGCTGAATTTAAATAAAAAACACAATGAGATATCAATTCACACCCACTAGTATGAATATAGCAAAAACAGACAATAAGAAGTGTTCGCAAGGATATGGAGAAACTAGAAACTTTAAACACTATTGATGGGAATGTTAAATAGTGGAGCTACCTTGGAAAAGTTTGGCAGTTTCTCAAAATATTAAACAGAATTACCATATGATTGGGCAATTCTATTTTTAGAAATCTACCCAAAGGAATGAAAACATACATCCACACAAAGATCTGCACATTCCCTTTTATGTGAAGGAATTTACAAGATATTTTTCTTTTGTCCTCCATCAGTAAACTAGGTTAAACTTTCTAGCAGATTAGCAGGGCTGGGAAGAAGGGCTACCTGGTTACTATGCACCTAGAAATATGAGAGAGAAAATAGACAAGCAATTAGGTCTTAGTCTAACTACAAAGATAACTACTTTTGTCTACCTCTCAACTGAAAAGAAAGAACTAAATTCATATTTTCCAATTTAAGTTGAGAATGTTTTGAACATTCTTTTCCCAAGTGTGTGCCTTGGTGTTTGACTATTACAAAAAATAAAAGAAGGAGTAAGAAGATTATATATTGGAGTGATAATCATACCAATATCCCTTTGCAAGGCCATGTACCTATTCTAGCTATCCTCTTATTGTTTGAAACGTTTTTGTTATTTAGAGCCAGTTTATAAGCCATACAAATAAACCAGTTACCTTTATTTCACGGTCACATAATGCTTTTCTTACAGTGTTACCCAGTTTTATCTTTACTAGTTTGGGATCTCAGTGACTTTTGACCATTTCCAAAAAACAACTTGCCTATAAAATCACCCATGTAAGGTGTCCTATTCTGTGCAAATTTTAACCATTGAAAAATCAATATCTTTATGGTTACAGGTTGTTAAGTTTCTCTGTTTCTTCCTGAGTAAATATTAGAATCATATATATTTACAGAAAATTGTGCATTGTAAATTTTTTATTATAGTAACATAAAAGTATTAGTGTTGGTGATATTCATTAATTATTTTCATGTCTTTGGTGTTTTGGAAGTTATAAAACTCTACGAACCTATTTAAAAAGAAAATGAAGGATACCTATACATCTCCCTTTTCCCCACCTTCTTTATGTACATAACCTTAGTGCGCTCTGTCTTCTCTGCCTGAAATGCTTCTCCCCCATCCCTTTTCATCGATGCTTATTCCTGTACTTCAGCTCTCATTTTATTGTCCTACTGAGGTATAACTGATGTGTAATATTATATTAGTTTCAGGTATAAATATAATGATTTGATATTTCCATATATTGCAAAATGATCATCTCAATATTGTCTTTATCTTCCTTGTAAATATCTCTCTTTTTCATAACTGATATTATTTCTTTACTTTTTAAAATTGTGGTAGAAAATACATAACAAAATTTGCCATCTTGACCATTCCTGAGTATACAATTCAGTGGGGTTAAGTATACTCATATTTTCATACAACAGACCTCTAGAACTTTTGTCTTGCAAAACCAAAACTCTGTACCCATCGAACAACAGCTCTCCATTCACCCCTCTTCCTGTTTCCTGCCAGCCACCATTCTACTTCCTGTTTCCATGAATTTGATTACTCTGGGACCTCCTATCAGTGGAATCGTGCAGTATTTGTCTTTTTCTGACTAAATTATTTCACTTAGCATAATGTCCTATAGGTTCACCCACGTTGTAGCATATGACAGTGTATACTTTCTTTTAAGGCTGAATAGTATTCCATTGTCTGGATATGCCACATCCTGTTTATTCATTCATGCATCGGTGGGTATACGCATTGCTTTCACCTCTTAGTTATTGTGAATAATGCTGCAATAAACACGAGTGTGCAAATGTCTTTGAGATCTTGCTTTCAGTTGTTTTGGATAAATACCCAGAAGTAGGATTGCTGGATCACATGGCAATTCTATTTTTAATTTTTCAAGGTACTTCCACATGGTTTTCTGTGGCAGTGTCACCACTTCACATTTCCACCAACAGTGCACAGGGTTCCACCCTCTTCCCATTCTTGCCACACTACTTCTTTTCTTTTTCTTTATAGTGACCATCCCAATGACTGCAAGGTGGTAGGTCATTGTTTTGTCTGGTATTTCTCTAGTGATTAGTGATGTTGAGTATCTTTTCATATCATATTGTCCATAAGTCTTCTCTTTTTTTCTGGGTTAATCCTATCAAAGGTTTATCCATATTATCAGTCTTTTCAGTGGACTGCATTTTCACCCTATGACTATTTTTCTTGGTTCTTTTATTTTGTTAATCTGTTTATTATTATTTTATTTTCTCTATTTTGGGAAGTTTTGCTTTGTTTCCTTTTCAACCTTCTTAAAATGAATTTGTACCTCGTTAACTTTCTACCTTTTATCTTTTCTAATATAAGCAATTCCTATAAATTTTCTTTTAAGTACCACTTAGTTATATTATTCGATATGAGTTTTGTGAAATGTTAACTGTCATTTAGTTCAAATGCATTCTAAGTGCCAATGTGGTTTATTCTTTGACGCAAAGATTACTTAAAACTCTTATCTTCAAATTTACGAACATACAGGTTTTTTCACTTACCTTTTGATCAGTGATTTTTACCCTCTGGTGAGAGAATTTGGTTCTATATGATTTTTTTATCATCGTTAAAATTAATTTATGACACAGTGTTTGGTCAATGTTGTAAATGTTGCATTGATTCTTGGAAAGTTTGTGTATCCTCTATTTAGTGAGTGTAGCATTGTGTCTACATCCATTAGATCAAGCTTGGCAATTGGATTTTTAAATCAAACCAAGAACAAAGAGACAAGTTTTAAAAATTGGGATTGTCTGCTTCTTTTTATAGATTGCCAATTTTTGCTTATATAGATTTCAGCCTATGTTAATAAATGCACATAGGTGTAAAATTGTTACATCTTTCTGGAAAATAGTTGCTTTTCTTTATTGTATATTTATAATCTTTACTCAGAATAATCTCTTGTAAAAGCAGATAACTGGATTTTGTTTCTTTTATTGCCTCTGACAATCTTTGGTTTGTAATTGATAGGGAATTAAACCTACTCACATTTATTATAATTACTAATGTATTTGACTTATTTTTACTATCTTATTTTATGCTTTCTGTTTACCCTGTTTTTTTCTATGCTCTTTTTCTTTCCTGCCTTCCTGGGTTGATTACATTTTTTAATTTCTTTTTTCTCTCTTCCATTTTGAACATTTTAGACATTGTATTTCTACTATTTGGTGGCTAAGCTCTAACAGAAAGTGGAGTTACTGAAGGCTAAATTTAGTCACTGCAAAGTACCCTGTGTTTCTCACCGGTGCCCACTTTCCACTGTCGCCCTCAGGCACAAGGCTTTGTGTTTCCAGTTGCATGGTTTCCTCCGGGAAAGTTCCCATGTGGTTAGTTGCAGTGTGGGGAAAGGACTGCAGATGTTAAGTCCAAAAGCCTTGCATTCACATCCCAGCCCCACAATGTTTAACGGGAGGGTCTTGAACAAATACCTTTCTGGGTTTTCATTTTTTCATCTGTACACAGAATCAAGTATGCACACAGATGTCCTGAGAAGGTCAACTACGATAATATATACAAATTATGTTACATTGCTTGGGTAATAATTGTCAGATAATTAATATTTGGCAGTTTCTCTGTTGGTTTGTTTTATTTTCAAAGTCTTAATCTTGAGTCCCAAAGCCATTAAGTATAAATGACTTCATGTTTTGATTCCTTTGTAAGTTAGGGTATATCATTGCTTATTTTGTTTACTACCTGTCTTTTTATTTTGGTTTTAAGAAATTGGCACTAGTTTCCAAGCTGTAAACGTGTCTATCATCTAAAGGAACTGAGGTTTATGCTTAATTGGTGTTTTCTTCCTCCAAAGCAAACTGCTAAGATTCCTCCAGCCTTCTCTCAGGTCGCAGAGCTCTCCTGAAGTTGCAGGCATAGTCGGATGGACTAAACATTCAGGGGCAAGGGACAAATATATTTTCCCGTTCATTTAATTTTTCAGTTCAATAAAACTAAAAAAATAGCTCAATTTTTGGTTGCTGAAAGGAAGCAGGGAAAATTCAAAAGGCAGCCTTCTCCCTCCTCTTTCACCCTGATTTTCAGAATCCTTCTTTTTGCTGGGCTACCCGTGGCTCCAAAAAGCAGTCTTATTGAATGAACTGAGATTAGCTCATGGCAACCCCATGCTGATCAATCAGAAGAAAATAGTTTCTAGGCAAATCAACAAGACTCAGCAGGATTTTAGAATCAGAGACCCAGATCCCAGGAAACCCACAGTGCTCCATCCAGGTAACTGAAGTGTAGGACTCTTGACAGAAGACCCAAGGACCGCTTTCCGAGGCACTAAATACAGCCGCCCTGGCTCGAAGCTGTTAGGTTAATTTCTATACAGTTCTCTATTTGTTTATCCACATGCTATTTATTAAGAACTAGTTAGATCTGTTGGATCTTTTTAGGTTTTCTGTATCTTAAAAAGTACCTTTAACATTATTTCTGAAGGGCAAACTTTTCGAAATTATTAAAACGACAAGAACAACATCTAGTGGTGAAATAAGGACACTGCAAGGTGGATTCCTGCTTGTTAATGTCAGCGGTATAGCCAGACCTTCCAGAGAGAGGTAACTGCTTTCAAAATCCAGGACTCCAAAAGAGCCCCCCCTAAAGTGTTAATGGTAGAATTCCAGGTCTTTGACTATTAAATAAAGGACATTTGAGGGAGGGGAATAAGGATTTTTAAAAAACACAAGAAGGGTGTGACTTAATACATGACAAAAACATTGAATTATCCAGCTTATTTTTAAAAGGTCTCCAGAGCAAACGTTGCTATAACCAATTTTAGAAGAATTATATAACCCAAGTGGAAGATACAGTTTGAATATCATTTATAACTTTACTGATGTTTCTGGTGCTCAGTAGAATCATTACTGCTGTAAATAAATTTCTAATGTAAAACTAGCTTCTAATCACGTAGTTAATTGCTTCATATATTATTTTTACAAGACAGCATTAGCAAATAAATCTCTTTCTTCTGAATCTATAAAACTCATTAGGAGCACTTAGGCAGCTTATTCTTTGTAATTCACATCTCAGGAGGCATGAAATTGTCCACAGGGGCCACAGAAGGTTCAGCATAAGACAGTAACTCTGAGACCGTCCGAGGGGCCAGGCAGCCCAGCATGTTCTCAGCAGCCCTTGCCCACCTTCTCCCTCCTTTTTCACCCTGATTTTCAGAATCCTTCTTTTTGCTGGGCTACCTGAGGCTCCATTCTCTTATGACCATAAATACAGGCCAAAAACTGCCAGAGTTAGACTAGCACATTATCCTAAGCCAGTTGAAGTAGCAGTGGGGTGTTGTAACATCTCTCCTTGGCTTATAAAACACAAATGCAAACCTCATCCCCAGCTGGCCAACTCTAGCTGGTTTCCTATGAGGAAAGCCACTGCATCCAGAGGTATGTATCTGTCCTTCCACCCCTGGAACAGACCAAAAGGGTCCACTAAGTACACTCAGTGGGGTTCTGGGCTCTGGTCCTGATGTTACCTCTCACCAGGGCTGGTTTGCTTCCATTGCCTTGCCTTCAAGTGCCCTTGTCAAACTCACAGCATGAGAATGTGACCCTCCTCAGTATGTGCTGGGTGGTGCTCAAGGGTTATTCTTTAGTGAGACCTCTTCAGCCTCCATCACATGTGCTGTCTTGGACCCATGTTATCAAGAAGGAAATGGGGGGAGCATTTTAAACAAATGGCTTTTTTAAGAATTTTATTTATTTTTAGGGAGAGGAGAAGGGAAGGAGAAAGAGAGGGAAAGAAACATGGATAGGTTGCCCCCTGCACACTCCCTACTGGGGACCTGGCCTGAAACCCAGGCATGATGGGGAATCAAACTGGTGACCTTCCAGTTTGCAGGGACAGCACCCAACCCTCTGAGCCATATAGCCAGGGCCAAGTGGCTCTTTTCATCAGGTTATGTTACTTACTGGCTTGGTGTCTCTGGCTTCAATTACTCAAGGGCTGTGTGACTCGGCCATCCCGTGGCTTTTCATCACTTCTCTAACAATTTTCTGTACAGTAAGTCTTCAGTGAACATTGTCTATAGGTTTTGTGACTTGAAGCAAAATGATTTATGGTGAAACCAGTTTTACTGTGAGCTAATTGATAGAAATGAGACTTAAGTTCCTGTGGCAGCCCCTCAATGTCAACGAAGCGATGTTGAATGAAACGGCATTATTTCAGGACCTATTGTATTTGGATTTTGATGCTAAAAATAGCACCAGAAAGCAGGGTGTTCCAGTGAAAAAACTGATGGCAAAGTTATGAACCTGGCTCCATAGCTGAATATAAACCACTTATGAGAGAATGGGCAAATAGGGTCCTTGATTTTTGAAGCAAAATGTCTCGGTGCCTCTTTGCCTCAGTGTCCCCTCAGCCTCAGTCCCTCCACCCACTGTTGTTGCAGGACTCTGTGCAGCACAGGTCTGACATTGTCACTGGGCCCTGACCAGCAGAGTCCTTGGCTCCTCTTTGTCCACTCTCATTGCCAAAACCCCACTGGCCCAGCAGGCTGAGCTTTGTCCTCTGGCTCTGTCTGCCCAGTGCTGTCACCAACACTATCCCTGTCCCTGCTCTGCCTTTTCCCCATCCTTCAGGGCTAAACTCAAATGCCTGCACCTCTGAGCTGCAGTAGCTTTCTACTGTGTCGTAGAATGATTTCTTTACATGTCACTTTCCTTTATAGAGTTGTTTGCTTGGGGTTATATAATTTGTGTTTTTCACTTCTGAATTCTTCAGCAAGAATGGCACTTACTAAAAGTTGAACAAATGTTGACTGAATGAACAAAACATCAGTTATAAAGTGCAGAGGTCCACTGACTTTAATTTTTGGAGCCTCTTACACAACATGTACATATTTTGAGTTCTTGGCAGGAGCATGAAGGCAAAGTGGACTGTTTCACCCTCTTTATTGGTAAACGTATATCTCATTCTTCCATATCCTTGACAAACTATTCCCACCCACCAATCCCCCTCTGAGTTCAGATGCAGCAGGAAGAGCCGAATTTGAGATGTAACGGGGAAACAGAGTGTACCTGGTATAAATCAGTCTCTGAGACTGGAAGTTGCTGCAGTGCAGATGGACCACACCTCTCTGTGGTGAGCTCAGCAGTGGAGGCGTAAGAGACAGCAGGGGCCGGTGCAGAGGGTCACAGATTATCCCTCCCTTTCCCCACAGCAGAGCCCCCTGAGATGCAGGCTTGGGGGACAGGAATGACAACCACTTGCAGGCTCCTCTTTAATGGGGATGACGAAGCATTCTGCAGCACTTGGCAGCTGTGCTGTGACAGGCAACTGCAATGTCACCGCACAGGAATGGCTCCCATGGCCTGAGCTCTCTCTGCAGGCCTGGCTCTGGGCTGTCTTGTGAAATAGGCACTGGGCTCACCAGCATTTAAGAACCAGGAATTGGATGGTCGGGGTGTGACACAATGTGGCCAGGTCACAACCAGTGTGTAGGACAGGTAGGTTCTGAAATCAGGTCTGGCTTCTTCCAAAGCCCAAACTCTTCATCCAGATGCTACTTGGCCCTTCCTGAGGGGCACTGGACAGAGTCATGGCCCCTGCAATTAGCCCAAACTCTGCCATTTATTTGCTGTTGCTCTAAGAAAGCTCATTTTATTCTGTCCTTAGCTGCAAACCATGGTTTTCTGCCATGACTGTCTCAGGTGAAGCTCAATTGAAATCATGGTAAATAAAAGGTAATATATAAAGAAAGGAAAGAACTATAAAGGTTCAATCATCCCTTATGTATTAAATGCCTACTGCGTGGTAGGTACTGTAGCAGATAACTGAAATGAAGAATTTAAGTTCACAGTCCCATCCTGAAGAGTTCACAGTCTGGAGGACAGGACAAACTGACGATAAGCAGTGTAGGACCCACTATGCCAACGGTAGCATGCATGCAACTGGATTGGAGGTGAGGGCAGCTTCTTCAGCCAGAGGGTGGGAAAGGAAGTAGCAGGGAGGTCTTAACCCAGTACAGTTAGATCCAGCATTGACCTTCGCTGTGTGATGCTAATTATGGTAAAGATTCACATGAATTATTTAATCCCAAGAGTGACCATAAACTGACAGTTCTCCTCTTGGCACAATTTAACAGATGGGAAAGTGGATGCTTACTGAGGTCAAGGTCATAGAGGCAGGATTTTTTTAAATAATTTTTATTTTTAAATCACAGTTGGCATACAGTATTACATTAGTTTCAGGTGCATAACCCTGGGATTAGACATCTACATAACTCAGGAAGTGGTCCCACTGATGGAGGACCGTCCGACACCACGGGTAGTTATTGCAGTGTCACGGACTACATCCCTGGTGCCGTGGGACAGGGGTGCATAGCTGCCCCAGTCCTGCAGCTCCACCTCTCCCCAGAACCCAGGAGCAACCTGAGTCTTGACAAACTCATATCCCATGGTCAGTCCCTCAGTAAGCTCCTTTGGGTAGAAGGAACAGCATAGGAAAAAACACGAGGTGAAAGCAGGAGCATTTGGGGATTATTGTGGGAGGGGATTGCGAGCAGGGTGGGGAGGGGAGATTAAGCGGATACCAGACTGTGGGAGCCCTCATACATGACTCTTTAAATCTATGAACCTTGGCCTTTCTGGTGGCCAATTTAGAGGGCCCTGGGTTCTCAAGAAGAAATGAGGTAAATTAGATGACTCTAGAACTTTTGATAGACAAGTCACCAGACTTTGCTAACCAAAAAGGTGCTGGGATCCCAGAATAGAAGAGAACTAGAAGATCTTCTGGTATATTCTCTCCTCCAGTGCCTGAAAACATGAAAGCAGCCACTTGAACTAATTATGGTGTGAAATATCAACTGGAGCCAAACATACAATTTGTGAAATTGCAGGCATGGTAACAAAATGAAATATTGGCTTATGGAAGCATTCATTTGAGAACAGAACTTTTTACAGGTTTCTCTACTAATGCATTTTTCTACTCTCCAGCCAAACTGGGAGACACCAGCTTCCTGACCCTCAGTGTAGGGCTTCTTGCAGCCTCTGGTGTAGCACGCTGGTGAGAAAGAAGCCTGGGCTCTGGGTGCAGCCAGGCTTACCCATTGCCCTCACTGTGACCCCGACCAGGGCACCCACCAGCTGTAAGCCTTTGTGTCCAGGTCCATAGCTGAGTTAAGTGGCACACCTCCCTCAGGTGGCAGCTGGGAGAGCCAGCCATGCACAGAAAGCTCAGCACAGAGCTCAGGCCCCTGGGAGGCCTCAATTATGACAAACGTCAGGACAATAAAGGCCTCAGTTACAGTCCTGATTCCCAAACCCCACAGAACACTCCACAACCATGAACTATCAACTCCATAGAGAAGCAGTGTTACAAAACAGACCCAGGGGTGGGGGGTGAACGGTATACTATTACTGAATAGACCCACCTTTGTGCTCCAGGGGTCCCCCACCCTGTACTAGGTTCACCTTGCCCGCCACCAGGGACAGATGTCTCTCAATGCCAGAGATTGATGAAAAAGAAAGGGATTATTTATTTAAAGAGTTATACAAACTTAAGAGTAATGACTTAATGTCTTCACTGAGATCCCAAAGTCCTTTAGAATACCCACAAATGCACAATCCTTCCTTCCCCCTCTGCCCAGTCCGAGATACTCTATCTCAGAAAAAGAAATAGAAGTCCATGGTTCTTCTCTGCTCAAGCAGCATGGTCCCCAAAAGACACCACATGGCTGCCATGCCTGGGTTTAAATCTCAACCCCAGTCTTCCTCTGCTGCACCATTTCTGGCTCCTCCCTAAATTGGCCACAGCTGCCAGCATTAATAAGTCTGAGCAGGTGTGACCCTGTTGTGTAGAGCCAATCATCTCCAAGCTCTTACACAGGCTCTGTAACCAGGGGGAGTTGCCTCCCAGTTACATCAGGGGTTGATGTCACCCCCATCCCCCTGGCTCAAAGTATGGCCACAGCTGTTTAACATATCTATGAAACCAGTTAAAGGTTATAGATATGTTAAACAACCATTCTAACAACTCTCAATGGACCTGCTCCATACCTCCCATCCCCCAGCCCAGACTTCTGGGGGTGAGGACATCCTATATTTTTTTTTCTAGTATTTCCTGGACACAGAGTTCTGGACCCCATTACAAATCCCTATTTGGGGCCCCCCTTTGGCTGCACCCTGTTACAGGAGTTTGAAAAATGGTCCCGTTCTGGAACCTGCCTCACAGGCCCTTCTCCGTAGAGAAGCACATATTGTCATGGCCCCACCCCTAGCATACTTCCTGGTTTGCAGATGACTGTCTTATTGCTGTGTAATATGACAGAGAGAGAGAAATTGAGGGAGAGCAAGAGAGAGAGAGGAGAGATCATCTCTTTCATGTGTCTTCTTTTTTAAAACATTCTTTTAGCATAATTTTTCTTGAATTCACTGGGGTTACATTGGTTATAAAATTATATAGGTATCAAGTGTACAACTCTATAGTACATCAACTGTATACTGTATTGTATGTTCACCATCCAAAGTCAAGTCTCCTTCCAACACCATTTGTCCCCTGTTTACCCTCATCTACCTCCCCTCACCGCCATTTTCCTCTGGTAATCACCATACTGTTGTCTGTCTGTATCTTTTAGTTGTCTCGTTTGGTTTGCTTAATCCCTTCACCTACTAACCCAGCCCCCCACTCCCCTTCCCTCTGACAGCTGTCAGTCTGCTCTCTGTATCCATGAGTCTGTTTCTATTTTGTTTGTTTATTTTGATCATTAGATTGCACATATAAGTGAGATCATATGGTATTTGTCTTTCTCTGACTGGCTTATTTCACTTAGCATAATGTTCTCTAGGTCCATCCATACTGTTGCAAATGGTAAGATTTACTTCTTTTTTACAGCCAAGTAGAATTCCATTGTGTAAATGTACCACAGCTTTTTATCCAATTGTCTACTGAGGGACACTTGGCTGCTTCCATATCTTGGCTGTTGTAAATAACACTGGAATGAACATAGGGGTGCATATATTTTCTTTCAATCAATGTTTCAAGTTTCTTCAGATATATTCCCAGATATGGAATTGCTGGGTCATCAGGTAGTTTCATTTTTAAAATTTTAAAGAAACTCCACACTGTTTTTTACAGTGGCTGTACCAGTCTGCGTTCCCACTAACAGTGTACAATAGTTTCCCTTTCTCCACATCCTCACCAACAATTGTCGCTTGTGGGTTTATTGATGACAACCATTCTGACAGGTGTGTGGTGATATCTCATTGTGGTTTTAATTTGCATTTCTCTAAGTATTAGTGACATTGAACATCTTTTCATATATCTGTTGGCCATCTATATGTCCTCTTTGGAGAAGTATATATTTGGATCCTTTGCCCATTTTTAATGGGATTTTTTTTTGGTGTTGAGTTGTATAAGTTCTTTATAAATTTTGCATATTAACCCCCTTATCATATTTATTATTGGTAAATATGTTCTTCCATTTAGTGGGTTATATTTTCATTTTGCTAATAGTTTCTTTTGCTGGGCAAAGACATTTAGTTTGGTGTAGTCCCATTTGTTATTTTTTCTTTTGTTTCCTTGCTTGAGGAGATATATAAGAAAAAATATTGCCATGAGAAATGCTCAAGACTTTACTGCTTATGTTTTCTTCTAGGATTTTGATGGTTTTAAGTTTTACATTTAAGTCTTTAACCCATTTTGAATTTATTCTTGCATATGGTATAAGAAGGGTGTCTAGTTTCATTTTTTTGCATATATCTGTCCAGTTTTCCCAAAACTATTTATTGAATAGTGTCTTTATTCATGACTATTCTTATAAGGGCACTAATCCCTTTCACAGGAGGTCCACCCTCATGACCTAATGACCCCCAAGAGGCGCATCTCCAAATACCATCACATAAGAATTAGAGGAGGATGGGACCATCCCATTTATGGCAGAAATCTGCATCATCCACCACCGACATTATCTATAGAGGAATTATGGCATATAAATAAATTACCTCAAGTAAAATACCTTCATTATATGAAAAACTTAAAGGAGTTCCCGGGACTGCGAAAGAGATTATTTCTGGCTGGGAAATCTAAAAAATTTTCCTGAAAGTACTAGCACTTGTGTTGGGCCTTGAGGAATGGAAAGGGGGTTATACAGGGCAAGGAAACTGTATGGAGGCAAAAACTGAAAACTCCTGAGCGCAGCGCAGTTTGAGACGCATGAAGGGTTTGGAGCAGCTCGTGGAAGTTTAATAAAGAGCCAAGGAGTACTTTTCAGTAGGTGTTCAAGCTGGGCTCCAGGAAGAGCTCTTGGGCACCAACAGATGACTGGACTGGGATTTGGGGAGGGGAAGTGTGGCAGAAAGGCCACTGGGAGAGTGCTCTGCCTCAGGAAGGCCGTGGGTGGCAGTACTTTCAGAAGTAGTTTGCACTCATTTGTGGAACCAGCTTCCTACCTTCTGCCAAGGGCTCTTGCAGTGCATCACCTAGAACTCTTGCACTAATAAGAATACCAACACCCGATCATCAAACACAGTGGGAGAAGACAGTGCTACTGTGAGGACTCTCCAAGGTCGCAGGTGTCTGCCCTTGCATGATTCAAGAACACAGGTTTCAACCAGTGAATGACATGACAAGATGAAAGGGGCCATTTGTTTAAAATCTTCCTGTTTCACTCTTAAGAATGTGCTTGATAAATCTGCATGTCTCAAAGACTAAAATGACATTACTAAACAAGCCCTGCCATATTTCTTGAAATACATCATGCACTGGCTCCGAAGGTGACAGCAGCCTGTGAAATAACATGGAACAACAACTGGATGCAGAATGGTTGAGAATACCTGGGAAACCATTTGGACCCAATTTTTTAGATATCTCAAGTCCATCTTTTTTTTAATTTGATAAAATACACATACCAAAATTTACCACTTTCACCATTTTAAGTGTACATTTTGGTGGCATTAAGCACATTCACAAGGCTGTGCAGCTGTTACCACCACTAGGATGGTTCCATCTCCAGAACTTTTTCATCTTCCCAAACTGAAACTCCCCACTGCCCGTGCCCCCTCCCCCAGCCCCTGGAAACCACCGTTCCACTGCTATCGCTATGAACCTGCCTCTTCTGGGCACCTCCTGTAAGTGGAATCATACTTGTCCTCTTGTGCCTGACATTTCATTCAGCACAGTGTCGTCAAGGTTCATCCACATTGTAGCATGTGTCAGAATTTCACTCCTTTTTGAGGCAGGATACTATTCCATTGCATGAATATACCACATTTTTTTATGTATTCGTCTGGTAATGGACATTTGTTCATTTCTACCTTTCAGCTACTGTGAATAATCTTGCGAGGAATATCAGCACAAATACCTGCTTGAGTCCCTGTTTTTAGTTCTTTTGCATACATACCAGAACACCACTGTGTAGGAAATATGAATTTCACAAGAGAATTTAGAAGACCGCTAATCTTTAAAAATATTTATTTTATAATGCATAAATATTTCTTTGAATACAAAATTTTAAAAAGGGAAAGGGGGTTATTTTGAATATAAAATTAATATATTTTAGTATTTAGGAACTATACAAAATTGAAGTTACACATAATTCTATCATTTAGAGGTAATGATTGTTGACATGTTAGCGTGCATTCCTTCAGTCCTCCTTCAAGCTTTTTTTTTTACCTCAAAATAATCTATTTTTTTAATTTCTTTAATATACTTTATTGATTATGCTATTACAGTTGTCCCATTTCCCCCCTTCATTCCCTTTCATCCTTCACACCCCCTCCCACCCACATACCCCCCCTTTAGTTCATGTCCATGTGTCATAAGTTCTTTAGCTTCTATATTTCCCACACTATTTTTGCCCTCCCCCTGTCTATTTTCTACCCACCATCTATGCTACTTATTCTCTGTATCTTTCCCCCTCTCTCCTCCTCCCACTCCCCTGTTGCTAACCCTCCATGTGATCTCCATTTCTGTGGTTCTGTTCCTGTTCTAGTTGTTCACTTAGTTTGTTTTTGTTTCAGGTGTGGTTGTTAATAATTGTGAGTTTGCTGTCTTTTTGCTGTTCATATTTTTGATCTCCTTTTTCTTAGATAAGTCCCTTTAACATTTCATATAATAAGGGCTTGGTGATGATGAACTCCTTTAACTTGACCTTATCTGAGAAGCGCTTTATCTTCCCTTCCATTCTAAATGACAGCTTTGCTGGATAAAGCCATCTTGGATGTAGGTCCTTGACTTTCATGATTTGGAATACTTCTTTCCAGCCCCTTCTTGCCTGTAAGGTCTCTTTTGAGAAATCAGCTGACAGTCTGATGGGAACTCCTTTGTTGGTGACTGTCCCCTTATCCCTTGCTGCTTCTAGAATTCTGTCCTTCATTTTAGTCTTGGCTAATGTAGTTATGATGTGCCTTGATGTGTTCCTCCTTGGGTCCAACTTCTTTGGGAATCTCTGAGCTTCCTGGACTTCCTGGAAGACTATTTCCTTTGCCATATTGGGGAAGTTCTCCTTTATTATTTGTTCAAATAACTTTTCCACTTGTTGCTCTTCTTCTTCCCCGTCCGGTACCCCTATAATTTGGATGTTGGGACATTTAAAGATGTCCTGGAGGTTCCTAAGCCTCTCCTCATTATTTTGAATTCTTGTTTGTCCCTTCTTTTCTGTTTGTTTCTTTCTTCCTTCTGGTCCACTCCACTGATTTGAGTCCCAGTTTCCTTCCCATCATTATTGGTTCCCTGTTCATTTTCCTCCATTTCACTTAGCATAGCCTTCATTTGTTCATCTAATTTGCAACCAAAATCAACCAATTCTCTGAGCATCCTGATCACCAGTGCTTTGAACTGTGCATCTGATAGGTTGGCTATCTCTTGGTCACTTAGATGTATTTGCACCGGGGCATTGATCTGTTCTTCCATTTGGGCCATTTCTTTTTTTTTTTTTTCCCCAGTCTGGTTGTGGCTGTTATGTAGTGAGGGGCGGAACCTTAGGTGTTCACCAGGGTGGGGCAACCCATGTTGCTGGGTTGTGACACTGTACATGGGGGTGGGGTCAGAGAGGGAACAATGGCGCTTGCTCTGCTCTCTCTTGGGTTTCAGTCCCTTCCAACGCTTCCCACAAGCTGATTGTGCCCTTCTGATGCTGGTTCCCGGGTAGGTGGGCTTGTGTACATTCTAGGACCCTGTGGGTCTCTCCAACAAACTCTCTTGTGAGGCTGGGAGTCTCTTCTGGCACCTCAACCCTCTCTAGTGTTTTCAATCAGTGCTTTTAGGCTTTATTTCCCAGCACTAGGGCCCTGGGTTCCATGGTCTGTCTCATTCCCAATTTTCACCTTGTTTATCTGTGTGTGAATGTGTGATCGTGGTCAGCCAGCCACCTTGTGTACCTGACTGGGTCTGCCCACTGCCACCCCATGCCCAGAGTCTGCCAGCCACCACCTTCATGCCCAGGTCCTCTAGCCACCAGTTTTTCCTGCTGTGACCCCTCTCCACCGGCCACCAACTCGGCCCCTCTTACTGGTCTGGATGAATGGTTGTCGGACTTCCGGACAGTTCAGTTTTCTGTCAGTTCTGATTGATTTTTGTTTCTAAATTTTTGTTGTCCTTAATTTTGGTTGTGCGAGGAGGCACAGTGTGTCTACCTACACTTCCATCTTGGCCAGAAGTCCATTCAAGCTTTTTAAAATGATATTATTTTATTTTGCAGTTTTCTTTTTATCACTTATATAGCATAAATATTTTTCCATGTAATAATTTTACACATAATATTTAACGGCTGTATAATGTCCCGATGTAAAGATATGCATGTATATTCATGTGTGATCATTTGTTTCATCAATTATAGCTGGAAAAACACATTAGTCCAAAATGACAAATTCAAACAACCCCCTCTCCAAAGACAGCATCCTCTCAGGGCAGCTCACTTGCTACATAACTGTTACAAGTCTTTAACTTCATCTGCACAGTCAATCCAGAGACTGCACCCTTTGCTCTCCCATCGACCTCCTGCCTTGACTGTCTGCTTTATTCAGCACAGATTCCACAACCTGCTGCACTCAATTCTGTCCATCTCGCCCTCTGCTGCATGAACATGGCAAAACTCCAGCCACGGGGGAAACCAGATGCCTGACTTTTCTGTCCCAAGAACTCATTTGCATGGATGTTACTGAAGATAACCACTGAATAATTCACAGTTACCATTCTCAAACAAGTATTCAATACTGCTCAGCTTGGTCTCACATTCTCCATTGATAAAAATTTCATAATTTTACTTTAATCCTCAAACTTTCCAACCATACTCATCCTGTTTTTCCTCACTCTCAGATACTCTCTTGCATTGTGTTGATTCATTTATTAACGAACAATTACTTATGAAGCATTTATTAGGAGGTAGGTGCTGTTCAGTCAATGGAAATACTGCAGTGAACAAAACAAAGTCCCTGCCTTCTTCACACTACCTTTCTAGAATTTAAAGAGACAGATCATAAATAAATAAACATATAACATATAATAATAATAGATGGTGTCAACTAATGAAAAGAAAACTAAAGGAGAGTGGTGAGCCAATGGAAAGGAGGAAGGGTGCTCAGGGAAGACCTTTTCTGGGAGATTATATTCAAGCTGAAAACTAAAGGCAATGACAGAGCAAGTTACTTGAAGCTCTGTTCAAAATTATTCACCACTTCTTCGTGGCCTGTTTATCGGTCTCTGTTCAACATCTTTTATGAAATGCTCTAAGCTTTCCTTAGGCCTCAAACAATCTCAATGGTACGCCCTGATTTTTCTGTTCTATGTCTTGCCAAACTGTCCCCTTTTTTTCTGGAGTCTCCTTCTCCCTTCCTTTGAGACCCAGTTCCGCTGTTGGAAAGCTTGTTCCTTTCCTGGTCACTGAGCTCACCACTTCCTGAAACGCTCTCTTGGTCTTCCTTGTGCCTCTCAAGTAGTCACACTTCTCTTTTTCACACCTGTTCCCTACATCTCATCCCCTCCGTGGCTTAAAAACATCATGTGCATACAATAAATCCAAAACCTATGTCCCCTATTACACTTTTATTCTGAGTGCAGGTCACTTTACATCTGTAATTAGATTTCCTCAAAAGTCCCGATCCCCTCTCCCCACCCTAGCCCTCCTCCCCATGCTGTAGTCCTCAGTGTGCAGCCCACCACACGTTCCTGCTCATGCCAGAAACCTGGGAGGCAACTCGATTCCTGTCACACTGGGAATCATTCCTCCGCTCTGCACCTGAGCCGTTCTCAGCGTCATGCACACTGTCTTGGAGAGGATCCCTGTGGCCACCCGATCAGTGGGAAGTCCCCCTTCACCCTGTTGTGTTCTCTCTCACAGCATCCTGTGTGCTTTCCTGCGTAGATAGGGTTACTGAAATTTGTAATTATATGCTTTGTCCACTTCCGTTTTTACACTTCATGAAGGTAGGGAGCATGGTAATTTGTTCATCATTGATACATACTACCTGGCTCAGTGTCTACTCACTCTAGCTAGTTTTACTACACTACTTACTCTCATCCTCTGGAGACTGTGTTTTCTAAGACTAGGATGCCACCCTTGGACTAGTGAAGTTATAGCTGTATAAGCATTACACGTGAACAAATAAATGAATGAATAATAAATGGATGTTTATTATTATCATCTTCATAGTAGATGCTCAAGAAATATTTGATATGTAATGAGACCAAGAATATTGTTTGTGGGTTCACAGAATTCCTGCCCCATCATATTCAGGTGCTGTTTAGTTAGCTTTCTCTCTCCTCTGCATCTGTGAGGATTAAAAGAAAAAACTAGCCCTGGCTGGGTGGTTCAGTTGGTTGGAGCATCGTCCCATGTACTAAAGGGTGCAGGTTTGTGATCCTTGGTCAGGGTGTGTATTGGAAGCAACCAATCCATATTTCTCTCTCTCCCTCTCTCCCTGTCTCTCTCTCTCTCTGTCTCTCTCTCCCTCTCTCCCCCCTCTTTCTCTCTCTCTCTCCCTCTTCCTTTCTCTCTCTAAAAGTCAATAAACATATCCTTGGGTGAGGATTTAAAAAAAACAGAGAGAGTAAGAAGTAATACTCCTCAGGTAGCTGTGTATGGTGGGGTAGGAAGGAGAGGAAGGAGGGTTTGGACACCAACATAAAGTGATAGGAAAATAATAGGCTTCTAGGAGCTTGTGGGTACTAGAGAAATGCAGTAGGTGAGGTCCATTGATGTTTATCTTAGAAAGATTGTGTACACTAGACCTCTCCTGTTTGTAAGAAACAAAATAAATGTAACTACTCTTGTTTGGAACATTTTTATGCTTTTAAAATCCCCAAACCAAACCTGATAAACAATAAACTATCCCACATAACAGGAATCACACAGATGGTACCATCTCCGGAAATAGTTCATTTAGGATTTTCGCTCTTTTTGTTGGCAATTTTAGCAGTTCAACAATGTCTTAAAGATGCTGAATTGCTCCACTTTTCTGCTCTGCCATTCTCAGTGTGGACTTCATCCTCCAGTGGCAGCTTGAGAGCAGAAACAATGACCTTCAAAGAGAATAATTAGACTGTCTCTTCCTGCAGCTCTCTTTTAGGAAAGAGCAAATCTCCCCAGCTGTCCCCCAAAAGACTTCTCTTCACCTCTTACCCAAGTTGGCTGACCTGCCTATCATAGCGTAGAGGTTAGGAGCATGAGGCCTTGGTTCAAACCTTCATTCTATCACTTAAGATCTTGGACAAATCTGTGCCTCAGTTTCTCCATCTATAAAATGTGGATAGGAATAGTACCTACATTGTTGTATTGTTATGATAGTAAAATCAATGTCCACTTCATGAGTTGATATTTATCATTTACTATGTGCTGTGCTCTGCACAAATTCTCATTAATTATTATGGTTGTTATTGTTAAAGCTGAGCCAATCAATGTCTTACAAAGGGAAAGAGACCCTTACCCAAATCAGGTTCACTCTCTGAAGTTCCATGAAGGAGGAAGGAAGGAAGACAGGAGGCTGAATCGTGTACTAGACTGCTGACCATGCTCCTGCATAGACTGTGTTGTGTCTCTTAAATGCTGGGATGCCAGCCTTGGACTCATGAAGTTACAGCCATTTAAACATTGCAGGGGAACAAATAACTGAATGGATAATAATAAGATGATGATCATCTTCATAGTTATCCTTTACACATTTCCACAATTATTCACTTAAAATATGTTCATAGAAATAAAATTTTAAAAAATAAAAGGTAGAAAAATTTTTATAGTTTTGAAAACTATTGCCAAACTGCTTTTCAGGAGTATAAGATCAATTTATACTGTCAGAATGACTGATAAGATGACAGTTTCATCATATCCTTAGTAAGCCTACATGTTGTTCTTAATTTTTCCAATTTCACCTTTAAGACATATTTTGACTATTAATGAATATATATATTTATTTATTCATTAATTTACTTACTACTAATATCCTTTTATTAAATCAATTATCTGGTTTGACTGCCATGTGTATTGCTATTTGGCTACCAAACATTCTTCCCTTCTTGTTTGTGAACAACTATAATTCTGTTGGAGGTGGTATGTACCCAGCTAAAAATAACATTACAAAGCCTTCTATGTATATAGGCATGCTCATGTGACAAAGTCAAACAAAAGATATACTTGGAATTTGTAGGCTAAGTGAGACTTCTGAGAAAGCTCCTTAAAGACAGAGAGGAAGCTCAGGTAGTATGCACTTCTTTGTCTTTCCTCCTCTTCCAGCTTGGAATGTAAATACAATATTGGGGATGGAGCAGCCATCCTGTGGCCATGAGGGAAAGGCTGAAGTAACTGCAGAAAACTCAGATCTGATATCTTTAGCAGGTAAAACAGTGTCAGCAACCATCACCCATCAGACTTTTCATTATAAGAGAAAACTAAACCTTACCTTATTTGTCACTGTTATTTGGATTTCTGCTACATGTAGTAGAATTTAATGCCTACATAATACAATAACAATGCCTTTTGTTATTTTCTACTTTGAATTTTATCTTATTGATATATTAAAGTTCTTTATGCATTTTGTTTTCAACAAGATGCTTAGTAACTTTTTATCTATAATAAGTGTTGCAAATCTTTGTTCAGTTTGTTGCTTTATAATTGAATTCTTTTATTTATTATTTTCCCAGTTTGACTGAGGTATCGTTAACATATAATTTTGTATACATTAAGATATATGTGTATATATGTATATATTTGATATATATGTATACATATACATTGTGAAATAATCATCACAATACATTTAGTTAACATCCATCATTTCTCATAGAGGCAATTTTTGTGTGTGATAAGAACTTTCATGATCTGACCTCTTAGCAACTTTCAAATATACATTCCAGTGTTGTTAACCCTAGTCACCATGCTGCACATTACAGCCCCAGGACTTATTTCTCTTACAACTGAAAGTTTACACCTTTTGGCCACCTTCACCCATTTCACCCACCCCTCCCCTTCCTCCTCTGGCAACTATCAATCTGTATCCCATATCTATAAGTTTAGTTTTCTTAGATTCCACATGAAAGTGAGATGATATAGTGTTTGTCTTTCTCTGTGTGACTTATTTCGCTTAGCATAATGTTCTCAAGGTCCACCCATGTTGTCACAAATGGCAAGATTTCCTTCCTTTTATGGCTGAATAATATTGTGTTGTGTATACATACCACATTTTTATCCATTTATCCATCAATAAACACTTAAGTTGTTTCCATGTCTTGGCTGTTGTAAGTAATACTTCAATGAACATAGGGGTGCAGATGTCTTTTTGAGGTAGTGACTTCATTTCCTTTAGATATATTCCCAGAAATAGAATTGCTGGGTCATATAGTAGTTCTATTTTTAATTTTTTGAGGAGCCTCTCTACTGTTTTCACAGCGGTTGCATCAGTTAACATTCCCACCAACAGTGCTCAAGGGTTCACTTTTCTCCACATCCTCACCAACACTTATTTTTTGTCTTCTTGATGATAGCTGTCCTCACAGGTGTAAGGTAATAACTCATTGTGGTTTTGATTTTCTTTTCACTGATTATTATTGATGTTTAGCACCTTTTTATGTACCTGATAATCACTTGTATGTCTTCTTTGGGAAAATGTCTGTCCAGTTCCTGTGCCCATTTTTAAATTGGATCATTTGGTTTTGGGTTTTGCTGTTGTTGTTGCTGTTTGCTATTATGTTATATGCATTCTTTATATATTTTGGATATCAACTGCTTATGAGATAAAAGATTTGCAAATATTTTCTCCCATTCTGAGGGTTGACTTTCATTTTGTTGATGGTCTCCTTTGCTGTGCAGAAGTTTTTTAGTTTAATGTAGTTCCACTTGTTTACTTTGTTTTGTTTCCTTTACTTTTGGTGTCAAATTTAAAAAGGAAATCATTGCCAAGACCAATGTCAAGGAGCATTACCCCTACTTTTTCTTCTAGGAATTTTATGGTTTCCAGTCTTACATTCCAAGTCTTTAATCCAATTTGAGTTGATTGTTGAGGGTCTTGTTTCATTTTTTTTCATGTGGTTGTCCAGTTTTCCCAACATCATTTATTGAGGAGTATCTATTCCTCATTATGTATTCTTGGTTCCTTTGTCATGAATTAATTGAACATATATGCATAGGTTTATTTCAGGACTCTCCATTCTGTTCCATTGATCAATGCATGTTTTTGTATGAATACCATATTGTTTTGATTTCCATTGCTTTGTAATATAGTTTGAAATCAGGAAGTATGCTACCTTCAACTTTGTTCTGCTCAATTTGTTGTTTGCTTTTCAACTTTACTTAAGATGATTTTTTACTATAACAGTTTGAGATATTTTCTGTACTCAAACCCATTATTCTGTTTCTCCTTTTAATTTTTCTTTTGAAGATTGGAAGTCCTTCTGCATCCCAATGGCCCATAAATGTTTACCTATATTTTCTTCTAGAATTTTTTGTTTCATTTACCCAAGTTTTAAAACATATCTGAAGTGGCTTTGATTTGTGAAGATATGCATTGTTAGCCAATTATCACAACATCGGTTATAAAACAATCCATTCTTTTCTGAATTAATTCAGGCTATCTTTAGCCCATACCAAAAATTGTGTTCACTAAAGTCTATATTTGTACTTTTACTCTCTTTCATCTATCTGAAACAGCTTCTAGTATGGTAAATCCTCATCGTTATTATCCTTTTCCAAAATATTTTCAGTCATTAACAAGGGCTTATTCTTCTCGATATTGTCAAGTTAAAAATGTTTCAGTCAGTATGATAGTATTGTACTGCATTTACAATTTATTCCTGATAGAATAAACATATTTCAAGATTAGTATCAATGTCAAGGAGCACTCTATACAGTGTGGCACAATGACAGAGCCAGACAGACGTGAGCACTTGACCCACCTGAGACTCACTTTCCTCATCCTCTCGGGTCCTGGCATTAGGTTGACCATCTGTGCTAGCTGCGGGCTGGTATATTTTCACCTTTTAAGTGAATGCATTTTTTTTTTTTTAGTAAAAAGGTGGGAAAGGTTTTACTCAACATCATTTTTAGAAAGAGTGCCAGAACGAAAGCTTTTATGAGCAAAAGAAAAAAGATCGCTCATGGGGGTGGATGTGCACAGGATTATGAGTCACATGGGAGCAGAAGCCAAGGCCCTGAGCATCAGACGAAAAGGCCACACAGAAAGTTGGTCCTAGCCAGGCTTCCTAACATGCAGAGGATTCTCTAGGAACTTAGGGATATAGCTTTAGAAGGCCAAGGTAAAAACACATTAGGAATATAGGGCCTTGCTGGAATTCCATTAGTTAACAAAGCAAGAAGAAAGAACAGGTCCATCTTTCCAACTAGGGAGCAAAGATGCTGCCCAGGCCTCAGTGCCAGGGATAGGAAAGGAGCAAGGAGAGGTACAGAGAAACTTCAGGAACTCTCCAGACCAGCTCCTATAGGGTTTCCTCCTGGTCCTGAGGGCTTCTGATGTCCAAGAGTGTTCATACCACGAGTGTCCAGGAAAAATCTGAGCTAAGGGATGGGTGACATTTTAATCTAAACCAAGTTACCGTTGTGTGGCTACAAGTCACATTGGAGGGTGGGGGGTCCATTTCTAGGGCTTCTGTTTTCAAACCTATGAGCAATATGGAAGCCCCGCCTTAGTGTTTCTCAGCATAAGGGCTTACTATCTCCAGAGTAAAAGCTAAAAATACTTCTGATAAAAACTGAAAATCTTGGTGTTATCTATTTAGACTCAAGTAAATTCTGCATCTTCTGGCAGGGCTGATGTTATGCAGGCTCTTGCTCACAGTGTAATGAGGCCTAGAGAGCACCTGGGACCAGAATATCGGGTGCCCTCTACTTAGCAGCTTTCCTGCTGTGAACCGTAGATGCCAGGATAGAGGTAATAAAGCTCCACAGGCTGCACGATTATTTTTGTTGCTATGCTAGGAGCCAGGTCATCAAACTGAAGTCCCTCTGGGTACGGCGGGAATGTCCCTTAATGCCTTCTATAAGATCAGAGCAAAGGCCTCCAAAGATGTGCTTTTTTTATAACCAGCTATCCATTTCTGGTTATAAAAGATGACTATTGTAGACATTATGGAAATGGATATAGAAGAAAATTAATATTATGGTTAATAGATCTTCATTCAAATAATCACAGTTAATTTCTGTAGTTTTTCTTTAAATGCATATACATTATAATCAACTAAGAACATTAACAAAGTTAAGTCTATACTAAACACATATCTCTGTGTGGTATTTTCACTTAATTTTGTGTCAAAAGTATTAAAAGCTGTTTATTTAGAATTTGAACTCAACAAAGAACAGATAGCATTGAAATGAATTACAGAGGCTATACTACGGATACTTGGACAATACACTATTAAACTCATTTTACCACTACTACTATTAGGAAGTAATAAACCCAGATATGTCGCTGGCATAGCAAGACAGCAGCCCCCAGAAAGAGTGATAGATTGTCACTGTCTCAGTACATCTGGAAATATCTTCTGAGCCTAAAAATAATGGGCTACATTAGCTCATGCAGAACAGTTATTTGGCTAAATTAAACTTCAGCTATTATCAAGAGACTCATTCTAAAACAGGATTTTTTAAGTAATAATAATAGTACGTTATTAATTATTTATACAGTAATTATATTTGAGCCCCTGATGTTTCCATCCATCCAAATGATGTTGATACTGAGGGTGAGGGAAGGAGAAAGTAAATGTTACATTCTCATTTTTTCATCAAAGATAGTGTTTTGCTAGGCAGAAAGCTGTTCTCGGCAAAGGGTATAATCCAAGATTTTTCTGTCTTTTATACAGATGTGCTTTGCATGGACTGTGTTCCATCACATGCACTTTGCCATTTTCTGACATTCTGTGATATCACAAGCCTTTCCTGGAATTCACAGCCAATGCAGCAAAGTATACACAGAGCACATGGGGGTGAAGACAAGCAAGAAAACCACAACACTCCTAATCTAGGATGACGTCAGTGAAGACTTCAGTGGCGGCAGACAGTCAGTTGTGTGTGCTCTAGATGAAATTCCCATTTACTTTCTGTCAGCTGAGACTCTGGACAAAGGAAGTATACAACCCCCAGGAAAGCCCACTAAATGAAGACTGCGCCAGGCCCTTGTCTAGAAAGCCCAATGTTAAAAATCCAGAGCGCATAAATGCTCCACTGAGGCCCAAAAACCACGACAACAACAAAAGCAAACCATCAAACAAAAACAAGCAGCCAGCTCTCTGATGCAGAAATAAGACCCAGCAGTCAGAAGCCGCTGTTGGTGCCACATGTGCGCGCACGCGCACACACGCTTCATCAATGCCCAGTAGGTGGTCCTGGTGGTGCTTCCAGACTCTCTGAACTTCCAGGGGGTGGGCGGCGCGGGTGAGTGAGGACAGGATGGGGCTTAATGTTCATATAAGCCTAGTGTAGGAATTTCAACACACATGCAAATGAAAATCCTGCTGCTTAAAAATCACTGTTTACATTTCAGCATATTCCCTTTCAGACTTTTCAATCCTACATGCATGTCTAAATGAAATTTTACCCACCTTCGGATTATGCTTTCTAAAATAGTGTATCCTGCTCTTTAAAATTTTTATATTACCTGTATTTTTCAGACCATAAGACGCATCTAGGTTTTAGAGGAAAATAGGAAAAAAATTTTGAAGCAAAAAAATGTGGTAAAATATTTAATAACATAAATAACATCATATTTCACCCATGTAAATGTACACAGAACTCAACAACAGCATTAACAGCCATTATTCCTCCCAAATTTGGGGGTGGGGGAAGCGCATTTTATAGTCCAAAAAATATGGTATATATTTTTAAGTGTATTTCCAAGTCATTAAATATTCCATGACTCATTTGAAAGACTTCTCAATACGCTTCCACATATATGAATTATAGTGTTTTTAATTTATCTTGTCTTTTGGGGTGTGCAAATAGATTCTAGGCTCCTTATTTATATTAACAATGTAGCGATAAATATCCCTGGACATTGTCAAAGGTTCAGAAATACCTAAAGTAAAACCGATGAGTCACTGGAGTAGCAATTGGTAAAAATTTATTGTGTCACACTGGATAGTTTGCAAACCAGAAGTTACGCCAATACGTGGAATGAGGCTCAGGGGTGTACCCTCACAGAGCGGCTTATATGCAGTAGTGAGGAAGCAGCGTCTTCACTGTGATTGGTAATTACGCGTTAATGACTAAACTGGTTTTGTCTGCTCAGGGAACCTCTAAGGCTGGTCTCTGTTTGCTTTTTTTTTTTTTTTTAGAGTGATTTTATTTCTGCAAAGCAGCATCATCGGTCACATTAACTAAAAAGAATTAATTTGAGTTATATTGGTTCTGTACGTTTATAGATATGTGAGCATAAGGAATTTATATCCAGGTTTATATTTGTCCATATTTAAATGGCATTCCAATAAAATTAGTTAATTAAAAGTTACAGTTACAGTCACAGGTCCTAGTGTTCAACTAGCCAGGAAGCGCATCACCTTGGATCTGAACTAGCTGGCTCCTGAGCGTCCTGGACCCCAAAGGTCGTCGCCTGGGGCTGAACTAAAATAGTGCGCAGGGTCCACGTGGCTTGGCCTCCGGGCTCTTCCGGAGACAAGCACCTCTAGGGTCCTCTTTCATTTCTAGCCATTTTTTTAATGTTTTAATTTTTTATTCACAGATAGGTCACTCTTTCCTTGGTGTTTACTGAGTCATGCCTACTTCTCAGCAGACAGAGAATGAGATGTTTTGGAAGACCAGGCTCAGGGGTCTCCTCTGAGTGTGTTTTATGCCCTAGTTTTGAAAATCTGAAGATTACTAACTTTGTCAGCAAAGGACCACTTTTTTCCTGAAGAGATCCCCTTTGCCAGAGAAAAGGTCTTTGATGGCACTTTAGCTTGTAGCTATGTTTGCTTTTAACAACTTCAATTTTTGTGCCATGTTGTTCTATCAGCAGGATATGTCCCCAGACCTTATTTGTTCAGTGTATATAAATCATTTTTTGGCTCATACTCCCCCCAAATTGGAAAATACCCAATTCTCCAAATTCTCACTAAAATTTAACATAATCATTATTTTAATATTTGTTATTTGATAGGCAAAGTACATAGTGTCGCTGCTTTAACTTACAGTCGTCTGATTACTGGGGAGCTAAACAGCCACTTTTTGTTTTGTTTTGTTGGCCATTGTACCTTTTTTTCTGGAAATGGTGCATTTATGTCCTTTCCCTTCTTCTCTTTCAGGTTATTAGTTTACTACATCTTATCCATTTCTAATCAAATATGTCTCCTATATGTGCGGCAAAAAACTAACTTACAAGAGGACAAGCATTTCCTTTTGTAATTCACCTTATTGATTTTACATGCAGGAAGTCTTGCCTCATGCTGAGAAAAAATACATCTGACCTTTTAATAGGCAATTACCTGTTAAAATAAGTGCACACTCACATGTGCCCACACTGCCTGAATTCAGTGAATCCAGTCCTTTCGTATTAATTCCTGCATTGCTCTCTAACATCTAGAAGGATATTTTTTGTTTGTTTTTTGTTTTGCTTTTTTTTTAATGAGTGAGGACTCAGTTTCCTGACCCTAAAGAAAGCTGTGATACATGTCTTCCTTTCTCTAACATTTTGAACTTACTCCAGCCATCCGAATGCGCCTGCACACGCGTGCCCACACCTAGATCCCTCCTGCTGTTAACGGTGTGCAGGCATCAGGCATGTTCATTCTATTAATATGAAACCATCCCGGCTAACCTGATGTGATGCCACCTTCTGCCAGAGCTATTCTCTCCTCCGCTGGGGTGAGACATAACAGGAAAGATCGTTTTTATTCTCTTGAGAACTAAGAGATTAAGGAAAACTCAAAACTGGCCTTCCAAGAGAAGCTTAAAAAAATTAACACCCAGATTTCAATCTCAATAAAACTATATGTAAATTATCTGTCTTAACCAAACTACTGTGTGATTTTAGACAAGGTCTTTGGCTCTTATAGCTTCATTGTTCTCATTTTTAAAGTACAGACAATGAACCCCACTTTACATGACAGCTGTGATGGTCAAAGGTGATGATGTTCCTAGCTCAGGGCCTCAGTAAATCATACTGGTAAGTGTGCACTGCTTTTGAGCTTGAGGCAGGGTGAGTAAAAGTAAAAGTAGTTAAATTCTAGCCCCACAAGACTGAGGCCCTTTGTTCTTTTCTGTGCCCTGACATCCTTGCCCGAAGTATGAGTTACTGCCACAAGAACTGGGGATACTGGAATGATATGTTTGCCAAATGGCTTTTAAACTTTTGAAGAAGAAAATTCTTAGAGAAATAAAAACTAGAAAAAAATCAGTATACACATTGGAAGCCTGTCTCCTAACTCCTAAACTTCTGTTCACTTGTCACAGAAAAATAGTAATTGTCAAGATTTATTGAGGGCTACAGAGAACATTTTGATGGTTGCCAGATGGGAAGGGAGTTGGGGAGGTTGGTGAAAAGGGGGAAGGGATTAAGATGTACAAGTTGCCAGTTACAAAAACAGTCACGGGGTGTAAAGTACAGCACAGAGAATATAGTCAATAATATCGTAATAACTATGCATGGTATCAGATGGGTACTGGGTGTCTGGGGAGGTCACTATGTAAGATATAGAAATGTCTAATCACTATGTTGTACAACTGAAACTAACATAAAATTGTCAACAGTAAATGAAAATTTTTTTAAAATTAAAGATTTACCAAGGGCTAATCCTGTACTGGACACTGCGATAAGCATGCAGAGTATTTCCTTATCCATCCTCCCACCAGCCTGTACAGGGTCAGCTTGGTCATGAACACTATATGACAGGTGGGAAGACCAAGTCATGCCCAAATGCAAACATCTAGCAAGTGATAGAAGGATTCCATGCAGCTCCGATACCAGTGTCCAGGCCCCTGACAGCTACACAAACACAGCTGTGGATCCTGAAGGAGTACGTGAGTCACAGTAACTTGTCATCAGATAAGACCACGCCTCCCGAATTTGCCATCCATGAGCTGACCTTCAGCAGGATTATTTACACGACATTCTGGAAGGGAATTTTGCCTTCCAAATATTTTCTCCATTTCCTCTTATGATTCAGAATATTTTATATTCTGGAATCCAAACCTTTTTATTTCAAACTCAGGTATATCTTGAAACACCACTGGCCCTGTGAGAGTTTCTATTTTTATGTGTGTTCCCAGGAAGGTGTAGGACTGATAGCAGATCCATTCCTGAGAAAAGGTTTGGTTGAGTGAGCGGAAGAGAGTCTGAGGGAGTAAGGGCAGAAGAAGGGCAGACTGGAGGAGCCGGGGAAGTCCAAAAATAAAGATAAAATGTGACGATACTGCAGGCTTGCTTGGAACTGCCCTGAACAGGACATATCAACTTCTTTAATTGTTAAAACCAAATTTGCAATTTGCTGTATAAGAATTAATTGAGAAAACTTATTTCTATCTTACTTGAATGGCTTTTATTTTTTCCTCTTAATATAGGATATTCAAACATTTTAATTAAACTTCTTAATTAAAAGCTTTTATTGATTTGTGATGTTTTTACTAAAATGGAAATATGTAGAAAAAGGATTTTGTTATTTGAATTCTGCCTCTTGTTTGTGTTGCTACCGATGCCACCTAATCTTTATACTTTAATGTTCTTTCTGCAAAGTGCCACAATTGAGACCTCATTCTCTTTGAAAACACAAAATCATCAAAAGGTCTTTATATTTAACCACATCTCCAAGGGCAAACCAAATCTGAACAACCCCAATGTCCATATTACCCATTAAACTTGGTTTGTCTTGTGCCCGCTCCTCCTGTAATGCAGCCTGTGTGTTACAGAGCACAAAACTGTAGCAAAATTTAAGACATTGTTCAGGGGCAATTGCCTTCTTTTAGCCACAGGGTTGACATCACAAGACCCAGAGGGCTGCAGGGGCGATGACTATGGAATAAATGTCTTTGAATTATTGCTGTACTATCTTTATGCTTATCAAAAAGTAAAGAGAAATCGGTGGTCAGGGTGCCCATATTTCTTAAATTATGTACATGCTGCCCCTAGTCCCTCTTTGATTTCATAAAGCCATGTGGCTGACAGAAAGATAGCATTACTGTCCAGAAAACAAGCCATCAAAACAATATGAGAATACAGAAAGGAGTAGGTAAATTGTGGAGGAAAATCTCCGTGTGAAAATTTAGAATTTGAAGACTGGGTGTCATGCTCCTCATCAGGCCACCACAGCGGTCCTGCCACTTTCCAAATCGCGACACAGCTGCATTCGTTCCAGCAGAGCCTCTCAGCTGAGTTCGCCTCCTTAATGCTGACAAGTGACTGCCTGCCGCTGGCTCATTTATGAAGGAAGCTTTTAGATGGATTACAGTTTAAATGAACAGCCAGGGGTGTTCTCCTAAGTGTGCAGCTCCCAGCTGCATAGCAACACGCCACTCCCCAAGTCCACTCCTCAGCAGCCAGAAGGGAGACGAAGTGGCTGAGGGATCATAAACAGTGCATCTCAGCCTGTGGAAAGCTGTTGTCTGAGTGGCGCACAAGCTGCTGGGAGGACTGCTGTGCCTGCCTTCATCCAGACTACACAGCCAGCAGGGTGCTGTTTTCCACATCCTTCTGCCTTCCTGCCTCTCGGCCTGCCTGCAAGGCCCAACTGCCCCCACGTGCCAGGCGGGTCCCCCAGGCCATCCTCTGCGGCAATTTCCACCAGCTACTTCTCTGTGCGACTCTTTCCTTCCTTCAGGTCACTTCCCCATGAGGTGGTGTCCTCCACAGGGAACGGAGTCCGTGATATTGCAATAACCTAGCATGGTAACAAATGGTTGCTAGACTTACCATGGTGATCATATAATAAGGTATATAAATGTCGAAACACCATGTGGTACACCTGGAACTATTATAATATTTCAGGCCAACAATACTTCAATAAAAATAAATTTTAAATTCACTAACCCCCAAAAGACATCTCCTTATGATTAACTTACTAACCTGTAATACTAAAAGAATTCATATTCTTTTACTATTAAAAGATAGTATTGAAAAATATTAGTGCATCAATCCTCCCAAAGGGATGTGTGTGAGAGAGAAAAGAACATCTCAGGTCAGAGTTGGAAAAGAAAAAAACCCCGAAATAGTTGAAAAGACACAGCACAGAGAATCCAGAGTCTTGGGTGCTAAAGTTAGCTAGCCCCTTAACTTGGCAAGAGATACAAATATTGAATCATTATGTTCTACACTTCAAACTAACATAATGTTCTAATGTCAACGTCAATTAAAATTTAATTAGTAAATAAATCAAGTTAGCAAGTTCCCTAATGTCCCTGGGTCTCAGTTTCCTATCCAGGAAAGGAGACAGTTGGATCAGTCTCTAAGGGTTTCAGGAGTATTTTGGGCTAAGGGAAGGAGACTGAGGAGCACAGAATCCTTTCTGCACTGTCTTTGTCTTCTCTGTGTAGCACCAGCAAAGGACTTTCATGTCTGCTGTGACGCAGGTAACTAGTCTCTCTTGAACTATGTGTACTCTGGTGCTTCGGAGTTGCAACCTGACTGTGCTGTCCTGTCCTCAGATGGCACACCTTTGCATCAGAAATGCTGCGGAAGAAAGCAGACAGCAGTGTGCCTCCAAGCTGTGCCAGGGAGAGCCCACAAAGAAATCGGAGGTTGCTCAGGCCATTAACAGGCTACAGCCAAGTTCGTCTTTTCCTCCAGAGACATTATCTCATCCGCAGGTCTTGCCAGCGGCTGAAGTTATGTCTCATTAAGAGTCTCACAGGCACTGGGATTCTGCTTTGTCACTGACACCCATTTAGTTTACAGTTCTGCTTTGTCATTACGCAGCCTTTTCGTAGGGACACGGAAAAGAAGAGGCTGCAATCAACAAGTCAAGGCAGAGAGGAAGGAAAAGAATCATAGAACTACAGAATTTCCAAGTAAGTGACAAAAAAGGAAAGATCCAAACATCTGTATTTAAAAAGGTGCCTGAGCGTGGGCTGCAAAGGGAGTGCTGGGCCCTGTGGGAATGAATGAATCGCCCTTTCTCGGCTGGGCATGAGAGCAGAGAGGTAACACAAAGCATTAAAAGGCAAGTGGGGGAGTGGGGCACACTATCATGAAGCCTGGGACTCCACTCTAGGAGAAATGGAGAACAAGTCAGAGGCATTGGTGGGGATGTGAATCTGGATAACAAAGGAGGTAATAGGCTTTTTTCCATAAATTCTTGGCTGCACCAAAAGCAGGACCTAAGGATAAATGTTTAGTCAGGTTGGGCTAGAAAGTGGCATAACTTGGAAAGAACGAAGTGGTCCTTACTTAAGTAGAACATTTTCTATTAACTAGATTGATAATTAGATTTGCAGCCTGACCACCAACGGGAGACAAAGAGAAAGTTAACTGCATGTCTCCACCGCCTTTCTTTTGGGAAAGCTTTTCGGGTTCCCTCCTCCCTGAACCGATGCAGCTATGCAAAAAATGTTCTGCGCTGTGCGCTGCCACTCTTCTCAAAGGCCTCGGACAGGGATGTGCGGCTGTGCACGCAGGGCTGTGCAAGCAGCCTCCTGCTCCGGGCTTCAGCACTTGAGCGCTCCGACAGCGCCTCTGCTGGTGATAGGGAGCCCGGAGCACAGCGGAGAGAGCTAGTGCCAATGCAGGGACAGGACACCTAGGGTGTGGCCTCCAGCTCCAGCCGAGTTGGAGTCACTGGAATGACGCTGTTTGATGCAAAATACGTGCAGAAGTCCTTGTTTCACATCCTGTCTCCCCTCCCCGTGGAGGGGGGCCTGCGCGGGCTCTGGGAATAGGCCGCTGCAGCATTTTCGCGGCAGAAGTTCAATATTACCGTAATTTTTCGGCGGTGGGGGGCGGGGGAGCTGAGACCAGGCGGGAGGGAGAAAGGGCAAAGCAGAAAGCGCCGCAGAGGGATGAAGGGCAGTCCCGCGGACAGGAGGGGCAACTGTATTTTCAGCCTTCTAGTGACCCGGGGGTTCGGGCTGCTGAGAGGTAGAGCAGGCCAGCTGCAGGGTGGGG